>JAESUZ010001926.1:0-28970 GCA_017311185.1 Proteles cristata cristata | reverse complement strand
GAGCCCCCTGATCTGTCCAGGGAGGAGCCCCCTGATCTGTCCAGGGAGGAGCCCCCTGATCCATCCAGGGAGGAGCCCCCTCATCCGTCCAGGGAGGAACCCCCTGGGCCATCCAGGGAGGAACCCCGGCCCACGGGGAATGATCTCAGGTCCCGTCCTTTAAGCCAGCCCCATGGAAGGGGACGCGAGCGGAGCCCCCGGGCAGTGGGGCCTCTGTCTTGCACACCAGGCAGCCTTCCACACGGCACAGGATGGCTGAGCTGGGCTGCAGAGGCTTCTCGCTCACTCCCAACTGGGGCAGAGGCGGGGGCGGGAGCCAGAGGGCATGAGCATATTCAGGAAGCCCCGAAGCCTCACAGAGCATTCAGGTCAAGCCAACGGCAATAATAACGGCCTTATAATAACACAGCATTCCCACAGGGAACATCCGGTTCACTGCCAAGGACAAATTTTCCCTTTTTAGAAAAGCTGTAAAACAAGCCACCTTATGGCTCTGTATTAGCCAATGATCGACATCAGTGTATCAGCCGATGGTCGGCTTTATTATTTTTACGGAAAGTTATTAAATCTTCTGAGTGATGGTTAATTGTACGTGTCTGCCTGGCGGGCCCCTGTGGCCAAACATCATCCGGAGTGTGCGTGAGGCTGTTTCAGGACGAGGTGAGCATTTCAGTCGGTGGAGTGAGCAAAGCAGATGGCCTTCCCCAGTGTGGGTGGGCCTCGTCTAATCAGTTGAAGGCCTGAGCAGAACAAACACTGACCTCCTCCAAGGAAAAGGGAATTCCACAGTCGACGACTCCAGCTCTGATGTCAGCCCTTCCCTGTGTCTGCAGCCTGCTGGTCTCCTGCGTAGATTTTGCACTTGGACTTCCGCAGCTGCTTGAGCTGATTCCTTAGAATAAGTGTCTGTCTCCAGGATATAGATATAGATATAGATATATAAATATATCCAAACCCACAGCCTATATTTATATAACCCACAACATATAGATACATATGTACATAGATGACAGATAGATAATAGATAGATAGGTAGATAGATAGATAGATAGATAGATAGATAGATAGATAGATAGATAGATAGATAATAGACAGATATGGTGGATGTATGCATAGATATGGTAGATGGATGAATGCATGGATGGATGGGTAGGTAGATGGATGGTAGATAGATGATAGATGGATGGATAGATAGATACATAGATAATAGATATGGTGTCTGGATGGATGGATGGATGGATAGATAGATACATAGATAGATAGATAGATAGATTGATAGATAGATAATAGATATTGTGGTTGGATGAATAGATGGGTACATAGAAAACACACAGATATAATGGATGGATGTATAGAGAGGGAGAGAGAGAGAATCAACAGATATGGATGGGTGGGCAGACAGATAGACAGATAGGTAGATATATAGATAATAGATATGGTGAATGGATGGATGAATAGATAGATAATAGATATGATGGATGGATGGATGGATGGATGCATGGACAGACAGACATGATAGATGGATGGATGGATGGATGGATGGATGGATGGATGGATGGATGGATGGATGGATAGGATGGATGGATGGATGGATGGATAGATAATAGATATGGTGAATGGATGGATGTATAGATAGATAGATGATAGATAGATAGATAGATAACAGACAGATATCATGGATGGATGGAAAGATAGACGTGATAGATGGATGAATGGATGGATGGATGGATGGATGGATAGGTGGATGGATGGATAGATAGATAATAGATATGGTGGATGGATGGATGGTTGGATGGATAGATGGATGGATGGATGGATAGACATATTATGGATGAATGGATGAGTGGATGGATGGATGGATGGATGGATGGGTAGGTGGATGGATGGATAGATAATAGATATGGTGAATGGATGGATGTATAGATAGATGATAGATAACAGACAGATATCATGGATGGATGGATAGATAGACGTGATAGATGGATGGATGGATGGATGGATGGATGGATGGGTAGGTGGGTGGATGGATAGATAGACATGGTGGATGGATGGATGGTTGGATGGATAGATGGATGGATGGATAGACACATTATGGATGAATGGATGAGTGGATGGATGGATGCATGGATGATGGATGGATGATGGATGGGTGGATGGTAGGTAGATCAGACGACAGACAGGCAGGTAGGCAAGTGGATGATGGATGGTTGAGACCCCCGTTGGCTGTGATCTCCGGGAACACTGACTCGGGTGCCCGGCCCCTCCCTATCTCCGCACCGAGGGCTTCCTGGCCACGCCAGCGCCCCCGTGCTGGTGGGCAGTGAGTCCGCCGCCGGCAGCACAGACACAGGGACCGGGTAGAGCATAACGTCTCCACCAGCAGGTTGGGGAAGAGACCGCGAGGGAGCCGGGGCGTCCCTGTTACCCTGACACCCAGACAGGCAGTTCCCTGCGTTCGTCTTCCCGACTCCGTTCACAAACGTCACTGGCTTTGTCTTGTTTCCTGAATCCCCTAAAGTCACGCACCTGTGGGCGCAAGGCACGCGGCCTATCTCCCCAGAAAATTCAGGGCGCGGTTCTCAATGCACAGAAATCATCACCCACAAAACGGGCCGGATCCCCCCGTTCCAAGAGCGAAGGGCGGGACAGGGTGTGCTTTACTCCCCCGGTGTCGCTGCTTGGAAAGGGCGCCCTGCGCGGGCCGCGTGCACACTCCATTAGAAATCAATTAATCCACGTCTGCTCAGAGACGCCGCCGTCACCAGGGTTTATGCGCGGTGCCTGATGCATTTATAACCCCGAGTAAGGAGTCCCCCGGGACCCGGTAATGTGTAAACAGCATAAAAATGATGCTTTATTCCTGCAGGGTTGACTTGCTCCCTTAATTTAATAAATGTGTCAGCGATAACAGGGAGCGCCGGCCGGCTCCCCGCTCGCAGCCGTCACGGGGTGTCATTAGCCGCGGCCACGTGGCACAGGCCGGCCGCGCCCTGGGAGAGGCGGCCCGAGCGCGGGCTTCATGAAATGCGCCTTCCTGTGTGGACACTGGAAGTGCACCTGGCCGTTCCCTCCCTGCCCCGGCCCTTCGGACGCGGACGCGGCTGCGAATCCAAGCCGGCGCCCCCTGGGGCAGAGCCCTGCACCCTGATCCGGGGCCCCTTCCCGGAGCCGCGTGTGACACTTTGCGGCCGGGGCTCCGGCTTGTCCGGGTGGGAAGTAAGGGCGAGGAGGAGGGACCCAGAGCGAGTCCAAAGCTCCACAGCCTGCCCGTCCCTAAACGTCCTCTGTGGGGACCCCCACATCCCCGACCTGACCCAGGGGCTCTGCCTGACCCAGAACCTGCGTGCCCTCCGGTGCCAACTCCTCCTGCATCTCGCCACCGTCCCAGAAAGCCGGAGCACGGCCCACCTGACCCCCGGTCGCCTCCTCTGCGTCATCGTCCTCACAACCGCCATCTGTGCGCAAGGCTGTCTCGTTCACACACCGGGTCCCCGTTTTCCCATCTTTCTCCCTTTTTCTTTTTTTAAATGTTTTATTTACTTCTAGGAGAGAGAGAGAGACAGCGTGAGCAGGGGAGGGTCAGAGAGAGAGGGAGTCACAGACTGAAGCAGCTCCAGGCTCCCAGCTGTCAGCACAGAGCCCGACGTGGGGCTCGAACCCACGAACCGCGAGATCATGACCTGAGCGAATGTCGAACGCTTAACCGACTGAGCCACCCAGGCGCCCCTCCCTTGTTTTTTTTTTTGTTGTGGAAAAAGGCACACAACGTAACACATAGCACCTTTTTGTCACGTTCAAGCGCATGGTTCAGCCGCTTCGGATGCATGCGCTGCGCAAACATCCCCACCGGCATCTCCAGAACTTTCCGTCTCCCCAAAGTGAATCTCTGGGCCCGTGAGACACCGAGTCCCCAAGCTTGTGTCCAGCCCCGGCTGCCGGTATTGACTGTGTCTATGCATGTGACTCACGCAGGGACCCCATACACGCGGGATCGCACAGGATCCCTCCTTCTCCGTGTGGCTGTGTCACTGAGTGTCACTGAGCGTCACGTCCCCAAGTCCCCCCACATCATAGCAGGTGGAGAACATCCATCCTTAATTTGTTTTTTAATTTTTTAATGTTTTATTTATTTCTGAGACAGACACAGCGTGAGCAGGGGAGGGTCAGAGAGAGAGGGAGACCCAGACTCTCAAACAGGCTCCAGGCTCCGAACTGTCAGCACAGAGCCCGACGCGGGGCTCGAACCCACGAACCGCGAGATCATGACCTGAGCCGAAGTTGGACGCTCAACAGACGGAGCCCCCCAGGCGCCCCCCTCCTTCCTTATCTTTAAGGCGAATCATCTTCAAAAGCGTACATATCACGGCCGGACCCCCGTTTCTTTTTGCGTTGATCACGGATGGTCACGGGCTTCCTCCCACGACGTGGCTGTTCCCACTGGCGCTGCTGTGACGTGAGGTCCCGCGTCCGAGGCCCTGGTCCCCCCGGCCTCATGCCCCGTAAACGTTCACTGACTATATTCCCATCCGCTTCCCATTACTAGATCTGGGAGGCCGCGGGGGAAGCAGCCTGGAGATTCACCCCCTTTTGCGGATCAGGAAACTGAGGCACGGACAGGGTGAGTGGCAGCCGCCCGGCGTCCCTCCTCCAGGATCCTGAGAAGCACAGGCCAAGATGCTCACCCAGAAGGTTCTGGGCTGAACATCGGCGTCCCCGGGAAAGAATCACGTCAGCTGGAGGCGTCGGAGCTGAGCCTTCGGGGGAAGCAAGGGCGGCCCAGCGCCAGCGCCTACGGATTTCTAGCACATTCTCCAAGCACTCACGGAAGCCCGTTGGAAATAAACCCCGTGTCAACGGCCCAGGCACCACGCGTCTGCGTTCACAGGGACAGCGCAGAGGCCACGGGGCGAGTGGGTTTAGCAGTAACCACAGGGCGCCTGGGGGCTCAGGCGGTTGAGCCTCCGACTTCGGCTCCGGTCTTGACCTCAAGGTTTGGGGTTCGAGCCCCGCGTCGGGCTCTGTGCTGACAGCTCGGAGCCTGGAGCCTGTTTCAGAGTCTGGGTCTCCCTCTCTCTGTGACCGTCCCCTGCTCACGCTGTCTCTCTGTGTCTCTCTCTCTCCGCGGCCCTGGTCCTGACCCGCCTCACCTCTACCCGCCCCATGCAAACGCCCCACCTTCTCCCGTGTGGAATGAGTGGTTTCCCCGAACGCACGGTCCCCACACGGGTCACGAGCGCTCTCCCAAACCGCCACCCCAGCCTTTGGGACACGCGCGTTTCCAGCCCGCACTTGTGCACAGACCTCGGCGGGGTCTGGGTCAGGGGCCCTGGACGCACCGCCTGGACACGTTCGCAGACGACGAGACGCGTTCTGCAAATGCGTTATGGAAATGAGTCCTTGGCCTCGAACACATAAATCTTAATGGGAACATGATTTACCCCAACTCCACCGCGACTAATGCCCCGTAAATTAGGCCCATAAATGCCATTGGCTTTGCCATTAGCTGGAGACGAGCGCGCACGCGCCCACGGCGCCCCGCGCGCCCCCTCCGGGGTCCTGCCTCCCTGGGGTCCCTCCTCCGGCACCAGCCGGGCTGCCGCTCCGACCCAGTCGTGCGCGCGCACAGGGGTGGCGGGTTCGAGCCCCGGGTAGGGAAGCCTCCTCTGCGCCCTCGGAAAAGGGAGTGTTTGAGCGCACACAGAAGTGCATCATCTTTGCTCCATCCGAAACACATAATCCGGAGAATCTGGAGGGACTGCCTTAGCCAGGGCGCAAAGTCCGGTCCGCGTGAACGCCCCCTTCCAGCATCTTCGATCCGCGGGGGCTACATGCGAAGGATGAAAGGCTGCAGAGCCGCCGGACGCGGAGGCGGAGGTGGGACGGGGAGGCGGAAGGCTCCGCGGAGACGTGCGCGCATCTGCCGGCGGTCACCGTCGGGCTCGGGACGCACAACGTTTTCTTCCGTCGGGTTCCGTGTGGCACGTCCGCCTGCAGACACCAGGCTGGCCGTTCTGCGCAACGCGCGCGCACGTCCAGCAGGAAAGGACCCTCGGAGACGCGGGGCAAGGGGCCCCCAGGCGACGCCAGCCTCGGGCCGCTGCGGACGGTAAGCCCAGCGGCTCACACACGGGCGGGGGCCCCGAGTTCCCGAGTTCCCGCCTCCCCCCGTCCGCAAGCCGCTTGCCCTCCAGCCACGGTGCCGCGTCGGGGAGCGAGGCCCCGTGCGCGCTGTCCCTCAGCCCCAATTCCCACGTCGATAACCCGCAGGTGACAGTGTTTGGAGGTGCGGCCTCGGGGAGGGATGAGGCCTTGGGGGTGGGCCCCGCGTGATGCCATTCGTCCCCTTACCAGTTCGACCCCGGGAGCCCCTGGCTCCTTCCGCCCCCTGCGCGCACGGCGAGAGGAAACCTGGTGAGCTTTGCACGTATCCAGGACGCTCCGACCTGCTCCGGCCGGGACGCAGCCCGTGTCAGCCCCGTGGCGCCTGCGCGCGATTCCGCCGGGTTCCCGGGCTCGTCCTCGGACCCCCGGTTCGCAGCACATCTTCCCTCCTCGCTGCCCGGCCGGCACGTGGCGCGCGGACCCTGTGCAGCGCGCACAGGCCACTCGCGCCCGAAACGGCGTATGGATTTGCCATCCCGCGAACGCCGCCCTGTCTTCTGTCTGTTCCGTCTCCTGCGGGGGGTCTGGGGGCGTCGGAGGGCCTGGCCTCGCCCTTTTCTGGGTCCGGGTGTCCTGCCCGGGGCCTCAGTTCCCGCTCCTTCCGCTGCAGTTGGTCTCCAGCAGCCGCAGCCTGTGTGTGGGTCTCAGGCCCTATTCCTTCCCAGTTTCTCTCCCCCACCCCCACCTTCTTTTTTTCTTCTTGGAATCCAATCGTACCCCTTCCTGTGCGGTGAGAACTCTGCTCCCTGGCCGTGTGGACGGGTATGGAATATCGCACGTCCTTCCCACACCTCCGTTCTTACACGGGGCCCTGCAGCCAGAACGTTCCGCGCATTTCCCGGAGGCCCCGGGTTTCCTGGGTGACCGCAGACGTGGGGACGGCGCACAGCGCACCGGAGCCTCTCGGGTCGCCGCCGCCGCCGAGCCACGTGCGGCGCGGGCACCGCAGGGAGGAAGCCCCAGCCGCCTGTGTGGCCTCTGTGGCTCCGCGCGCGCCCCGCACCGTGCGCGCCTCCGTCTCCCGGCGTCCGCAGCCGTCGGTCCCCCGCACCGTGCGCACCGCCGTCTCCCGGCGTCCGCAGCCGTCGGTCTCCCGCACCATGCGCACCGCCGTCCCCGCGTCGGTCCCCCGCACCGTGCGCACCGCCGTCCTCGGGCGTCCGGAGCCGTCAGTCCCCCTGACCGTGCGCACCGCCGTCCCCGGCGTCCGCAGCCGCCAGTCACCGGGTGCAGCCACTTAACCAGAGACTAATGGGAATCCGAATCGGGCCACCCGAGTGGAAAATCGTTTTTGTTGCTGTTCAGAATTACACAGAACGGGAAACAAAGTGAGCAACGCTCGTCCGATGCGATGAGCAGCTCCTCTGAGGCCAAGGAGGGTTTTCAGGAGGAGTTAGGCTCGGCCCGGCCCGGAACCCACTGGCGGTTCCGCTGAAGTTCACGGTGTGTGTGATTCTGTGGGATGCGCGGTGCCTCACCTTAGGCACCGGGTCCGGGAAGGTCCGTCGCTGCAGGAGGAGAGCGTCTTGGCTGAGACGCGAATCGGCTCGGCGCTGGGCCCGCAGTGTGGGCGGAGTGGGCTCTACCTGCGCTTTCTCTTTTCCGTGGACGTGGAATCGCATACATTAAATTAACCCTTCCCACTTTATTTTATTTCATTTCATTCATTTTGAAAGAGAGAAAGCGGGAGTCACGGAGGGTCAGAGAGAGAGGGAGACACAGAATTCGAAACAGGCCCCAGGCTCCGAGCTATTGGCACAGAGCCGGACGCAGGGCTCGAACCCATGAACCGTGAGATCATGACCTGCACCGAAGTCGGACGCCCCACCGACTGAGCCCCCCAGGCGCCCCAAATTATACACTTTAAAATAACGGGTTGAGGGACAGGCAGGGAGAGAAAGATTTGTGTTAAGGAACGGGCGCATGTGCCTGTGCAGTTTGCAGAGTCCGCACTGGGCAGGGTGACCCCGCCCGCCGAGGCCGCGGGGAGAGCCGACGGCACCCGGGGCCTGGAGACCACATGCACGGAGAGCTGCTGCCTCCTTGCCAGAGGTCAGTCCGTTTCCTGTGAACGCCTTCAACTGATTGGACGAGGCCCACCACGTTACAGAGGGTCACCGGCTTTGCTCAAAGTCCACCTGTTTAAACATTAATCCCGTCTTTAAAAACTGCTTCCAGGCAACATGGAGTCGGGTGTCTGAGCGAACATCTGGGAGCAGAGGCCCAGCGAGGAGACAGGAAGGGCCCAAAGGCAGATGGGTCACTGAGTGAAGACCGTCTCCAGCCTCTCCTTCCCAGTGATGGGCCCACGCCTCGCTGTGTTGAGCACCTACTCCAGGGACGGCTTCCGGGTCCTTGTCAAAGGAAAGGAGAGGCCCCCGGCCCCCTGCCTTCCCGCAGAGCTCCTCGTGGCCTCATGGGCTCGCACGTGGTCGGGGCTCCGGGGACACGGGGCCGATGCGCTCCCACCGCCCCCAAGCTTTGCCCCCATTTCCCCCGACACTCGCCATTTTGTGATGTTGAAACACGGGCGGATTTTGCACGGTTTCCTGTACATAACGCCGCCTCTGAGATTCGCAGCTCGGTGATGCAGCGCGGGGCAAGCGGGTGCTTGGGAGACACATCACAGCCAAGATTGTCGCTCGCGATTCACCGCGTGTCTGTGCCGCGTGCAGAAAGCACAACGCACGGAAACAGGCCCGGCCGCCACTTCTGAATCTCCTTTCCCGTCGGTCTGGCCTTTTGTTTTTTGCATTTTTCCTTCCTACTGCTTTGTGCGGGGCTGCACACACTTGTGCGCCGGCCCGTGCCTGACGTCCCCGCGAAAAAGGGCTTAGGGCTCAAGGGGCGCCTGGGGGACTCAGGCGGCTGATGGTCCGGCTCAGGTCACGACCTCACGGTTCGCGGGCTCGAGCCCTGCGTCCCCACGTGCGGAGCCTGCTTGGGACTGTCTGTCTGCCCCTCTCCGCCTTCCCCTGCTCGCTCGCTCTCAAAATACGTCAATTAGTTTTATTTTTTTATTTTATTAATTTTTTAAAAATATTTTTATTTATTTCTAGGAGAGAGCAAGACAGCGTGAGCAGGGGAGGGTCAGAGAGAGAGGGAGTCACAGACTGAAACAGGCTCCAGGCTCTGAGCAGGCAGTCAGCACAGAGCCCGACACGGGGCTCGAACCCACGAACCGCGAGATCATGACCTGAGCCAAAGTCGGACTCTCAACCGACTAAGCCACCCGGGCGCCCCCGTCAATTAGTTTTAAAAAGCAACGGAAAGACTCTGACCCCCACCTGCACCCACAGATTCACGCCGGCCAGTCCTGCGCTCGGGGAAACATGCAGGTGCATCTGGACCCAGAAGCTCTCAGTTTCCTGCTGTAAAAAGAACCGTTTCCAGCAAAAAAACTTAGATTTCTGGTGTGTGGATTCCGATGGGCCAAGTGCAGCAAGTCCCAAATTGCATGTTCTCTTCATCAAGGGGGGTTAGGGATGAGCCCCCCTGACCCCGTTGATGTAGCGCAGGGCGGCCGCCGTGAGGCCCGGCCAAGGCCCCGCCGGCGGCGTCAAACCGTGTCCTTTGGAAGGTAAAGTGGCACCAGGCCGTAAATACACGGCGACATTAATGAGGTCCTGACCCTCTGGAATCGGGACACGCGGTTCCCGGCGCCGAGCCTTTCCTCGCCGTTATTAGCAGTCGCTTTTAATCAATGCGAGCAAGATGCTCGCCGGGGCGAGTCCACCTGTGGTCCGCAGGTCGGGGCCGCGGCTGCTGGGAAGACCCGTCCGCCCCTCGCTGAGCCGCTCGCGGCGGGTGGGGCTTGCCGGCCGCGTCGCACCGCTGCAGGGGACCCCTTAGGAGACAAACGGGTGCAGGGAAACCTCATCATACCTGTGGCGGAAAGCGGCGACGCGGGCCGGCCACAGGGGTCCTGAGCGCATGGCTCACGGCCGCCGAGGGGGGCGCTCGTGGGGGCGCACCTGCGGGCGCGACCCACCTGCGGGCGCCACCCACCTGAGGCTCCATCCCGCTCCGAGGCTGCACCCACGGGTCGCGCCACACCTCCTGCAGCCCCACCCCCCGGGCCTGCGCATCTGCCCCAGGGCATTCGTGAGACCCCAGGGTCGCTCTGCTATTTGGTCCACTCTCGCCAGGTGCGCCAGGTGGGCGGGGCCGCGGGGGAGGGGCGCCCAGAGAGCGGCGCGGGAGAGTCTCACGTGGTGTCGGTCGCCGGTCAGTTTGCAGACACCTTAGGACGGCTTGCGACCAGCATTGTGCACCTGGGGGAGCGTGTGAGGCCTTGTGTGTGGAATGTTCCATGAGCTCCCGGCAGGGCAGTGCAGGCCCAGGGGGGGAGAGGGGCCCCCAGGTGACCCCGTGCAGGCCCAGGGATCCCAAGACCCTCAGGTGACCCCATGCAGGGCCAGGGCTGGAGAGAGGCCCCCAGAGGAGCCCTGTGCAGGCCCAGTGAGGGAGAGGGGCCCTCAGGTGAGCCCTGTGCAGGGTCAGGGACCCCAAGACCCTCAGGTGACCCCGTGCAGGACCAGGGCTGGAGGGGGGCCCCCAGATGGAGCCCCATGCAGGCCCAGGGACCCCAAGACCCTCAGGTGACCCCATGCAGGGCCAGGGCTGGAGAAGGGGCCCCCAGAGGAGCCCTGTACAGGCCCAGGGAGGGAGAGGGGCCCTCAGGTGAGCCCCGTGCAGGGCCAGGGACCCCAAGACCCTCAGGTGACCCCGTGCAGGCCCAGGGACCCCAAGACCCTCAGGTGACTCCATGCAGGGCCAGGGCCGGAGAGGGGCCCCCAGAGGAGCCCTGTGCAGGCCCAGGGAGGGAGAGGGGCCCTCAGGTGAGCCCCATGCAGGGCCAGGGACCCCAAGACCCTCAGGTGACCCCATGCAGGGCCAGAGCCAGAGAGGGGCCCCCAGAGGAGCCTTGTACAGGCCCAGGGAGGGAGAGGGGCCCTCAGGTGAGCCCCGTGCAGGGCCAGGGACCCCAAGACCCTCAGGTGACCCCGTGCAGGCCCAGGGACCCCAAGACCCTCAGGTGACCCCGTGCAGGGCCAGGGCTGGAGGGGGGCCCCCAGATGGAGCCCCATGCAGGCCCAGGGACCGCAAGACCCTCTGGCGACCCTGTGCAGGGCCAGGGCCAGAGATGTGTCCCCGAAACTGTCCCTGGGCCTGACTGTGTTGAACCCGAGTCGGGCTGGCCCAGAGCTCCGAGACTCTGCCTGTCATCGTGTTGAGGCCTCTCCACCAAGGAAGGAGCCGTCACCTCCCACACACCGCCCTCCACACCCCTGGCGGCTTCTAGGTCGAAGGACCCTTCAGCCGGCGTGTCCCCAATCAGCCAGGCTGTGCCACACACGTGACCTTAGGTCACACCAGGGGTGGGTCCCCTTCACATCCTCCGGGGGAAACGGGTGCTGAGTGAGTCACAGAACATGAGCCGGACCCCAGCCCGACTTGCCTGGGGGGGGGTGTCCGGGGTCCGTGCCCACAGCACGAGCTGCCCACTGCTTTCAACAGGTGCCCTGGGGACGCGGATGCCCGGACGAGGGAGGAGGGGAAGGAGCAGTTCCCCCCGAAATGAGCCGCACCCCTTCCCCCTGAACGGGCCCGGCCGACGACCCGGCCAGAACGGGGCTCCAGAGAAACCCGGCCCAGCGGGCTGGCGACACAGAGGCGTGGCCGTGGGCCAGCGGGGCCTGGTGCAAGCGCCCGGCGTCCTCACCCGGGCGCCGAGGGTGGGTCGTGGCGGAAACGGCCGGGTCCTCGGAGTTGCACGCGCGGTGAGCCGGCAGCGCCCTTGCGTCTCCTCTGGGGTCATGACGGGTCGGGTCGAGGGCGGGGGCGCACAGGTCCCCCGGTGCCCCGGCCAGCCCTGCCCCTCAAGGTCGTCGCTCGGCAGACGCGTCTCTGCAGCCCGGCCGCCGGCAGACCCACCCCGCTTAACAACTCGCTTTCCCTTCGTTCATTAAGCGCTAATTGGTGCCAAAGAAGAACGCTAGGAACGGGGGGTGGGGGGGGCGGATGATCTGCGGCCTTGAACCTCTTCGCGGTGGGTGCCCGCCCCCTTGCGCTCAAAACACCGCACAGACGCAGCCCTGGTCCGGTAACCATGTGTGCGCACTGAGCAAATGCACAGCCGCGGCGCGCGAGGCCCACAGCACGTCTGTGAGGACCCCGGGGCTCCGGGTCCTCGCAAAGGCCTCAAGCCAACGGGAGGGTGTCGTTTCCCAGCTCAAAGTCGCCATCAGCACCCACTTCAGTCTCAGTCGCGCTGAGCTGGAAACCGGGTGCGGGGGGACAGGGCCCAGGCCCCAGGGCGCCCCGTGGAAGCCTAATCCGCCCGTTTTCTCTGGCCACGTTCCAGCCGCGTGGATGGGGTGTGGACGCAGGGGCAGAAGCCGCTGAGCCGCCAGCGGGAAACCCCCCGCCCGTCACTGCGCATGCACACACCCTGCGATCCACCACACACCCTGTGATCTATTACACACCCTGCGATCTATTACACACCCTGCGATCCACTACACAACCTGTGATCTATTACACACCCTGCGATCCACCCCACACCCTGTGATCTATTACACACCCTGCGATCTATTACACACCCTGCGATCCACCACACACCCTGCGATCTGTTACACACCCTGCGATCTAGTACACGCCCTGGGATCCATTACACACCCTGCGACCCACCACACACCTGCGTTCTAGTACACGCCCTGTGATCTATTACACACCCTGTGATCTATTACACACCCTGCGATCCACTACACACCCTGCGATCTAGTACATGCCCTGGGATCTATTACACACCCTGCGATCTGTGACACACCCTGTGATCCACTACACACCCTGAGATCTGTTACACACCCTTCGATCTAGTACACATCTATTACACACCCTGCGATCCACCACACACCCTGTGATCTATTACACCCTGCGATCTATTACACACCCTGCGATCCACCACACACCCTGTGATCTATTACACACCCTGCGATCTATTACACACCCTGCGATCCACCACACACCCTGTGATCTATTACACACCCTGCGATCCACTACACAACCTGCGATCTATTACACACCCTGCGATCCACCACACACCCTGCGATCTGTTACACACCCTGCGATCTAGTACACGCCCTGGGATCCATTACACACCCTTGGATTTATTACACACCCTGCGATCTGTGACACACCCTGCGATCTATGCCACGGGCTTTAGAGCCACAGTAAACCAGGAACAACACCCCTTCTTTACTCTGCGCCCCCATGTTTGTGTGTGTGTAATATAGTGCATGTACGTGTACGGTATATACGGTATATATATAATAGTATGCGTAACATATATGTGGTATATATGGTGTATATATGCAGCATATATGGTATATATCGTTATATAATGATATATAGGATTTATGTGGTATACACAAAATATAATATAGTGTATATGGAGTATATATGATATATAGTATTTATGTGGTATATGTAGTATTATATAGTTATATAATGGTATATAGAGTATATACGTGGTATATATGATATGTAGAAGATATGTGGCATATATGGTATATACGTGGTATATATAGTTACATAATGGCATATAGAGTATATATGTGGTATACATAATATATACAGTTACATAATGGTATATGTAGCATATATATCATATATGGTTACATATAGTATATATGTGGTATATATTATGTATACTTATATATGTAGTATATATTGTATATACGGTATACATAGTATGTATATTATATATACTATACATACGTAGGGTACTTGTACTATATATATTATACATATAAACATATGTATAGTAATGCATAATATATGACATATAATGAATATACTATAATAGTTACATATAATAATATAGTGTATGTTATGTATAGAATACATATTATATATATGGTTACATATAGTATGTATTATATATACTGCATATATTTACATGTAATATATGTAATGTATTATTTATAGTTAGACATATAGTAGCATATAGTGTATATTATATATAGTAAACATAGTACATATAGTATCATATCATGTATGGTATATAAGATACATGTGTAATATATACTATATAAAGCTTAGTATATAAACTATTCATATTATATTTAGTATATATTTATATTAAGTGTGTATTACATATAGCATATATATCTAATGTATATATTATACATAGTTTATATATTAGATATAGTACGGGTATTACATGTAGGATACATACTATATATAGTATATATTTGATATGTAGAATATATATTATATATACACACTGCAATTTGATAGGGGAAGTACAAATATTTGTATATTCAGAAATGTAAGGCGGCGCCTGTGTGACTCAGTCGGTTGAGCGTCTGACTTCGGCTCAGGTCACGATCTCACGGTTCGTGGGTTCGAGCCCCGCGTCGGGCTCTGTGCTGACAGCTCGGAGCCTGGAGCTGCTTTGGATTCCGTGTCTCCCTCTCTCTCTGACCCTCCCCAGCTTGTGCTCTGTCTCTGTATGTCTCTCAAAAATCATAAACATTTTTAAAAATGTTAACAAAAATGTAAGGTGTAAGAGAAAGCCCTTGATTTGTTTTCTTCTAACGGGCCCATATCCTGCTAGAAAATAAAGCTCCCACTTTGCAGTTTTATGTCCTTTCCGTTTGGAAAGAACTCATAAACATGCCAAAGTACCTAAACTGGCTGCAATCTGCCACACTGCTGAATTGTACACCCCCGCAGATGTGTGTGAACAATACTTGCAGTAGTACCCTATTGAATACAACCTCAATTCCACACAAGCGCATTCACGTAATACTGACTGGGTGTGCGAGCATAATTTTTTAAACAGCCGAAAGGCGAGTGCTGTAAGTGCACATAATTTGAGCCGCGTCCGCATCTCGGTGGGAACCAGCCCCAAGTTCAGCAGGAAAAGGAACGGGGGAGGGTCCCCTTTCCATCTTCTCGGGGCCCGTACAGCCTCCCCCCTGCACCCTGAGAAGCACTGGCAGGTGCATTACACCTCAGGAACTATTAGGAAATTACACTTGATAAACAATATGCCGCCCTGTGTGCAGCGCATCTGCTACCGGAATCATCTGTGATCCCTGCACCGTCACGAGGCCTTGGCTTTGAATAAAACCCATTTCATTAGGGCCGCTTCCGACGCAGACAGAGGAGTCCCGTCCCAGAGCCAGGATGTCCGTCAGCCGCTCGTCACTGCGGTAACAACCTCGTCTGGGGAAGCCACGTGAGGGGCCGAAGGTCGGCCGACCCCGGAGATGTCCCCAAAGGGACCCGTGAGCGAGGGCGGGGGCATGCCCACGGTGCCCCACGCCTCTCGCCACGTGTGCGGGGACAGGTGTGACACATTTGAACCTGGCTTGCCCGGGGTTCACGACCAAACCTGCAAACGGAACTGTGTCCCGTCCCCAATCAAACTGCCGCGGTGTGTGTGTCTGGGGGGGAAATAAAGTGACGTGTCCTGAACAGAATCCAGGGGAAGGGTTTCTGCCCCGACGCCCGGACGCTGAGCCCAACGCCCTGGCCTGAAGAGAACCCGGGGCTTTGGCTCAAGCCCGTTTCCAAGCACGAACGCCGGGCCCCTCCTTGGAAAGGCTCCGTTTGGTGTGAATTTACAATTGTTGAAGGAAATAACGTGTACACACTTTGTAAATCAATTGCCGGCTGCCCGCACTCCGAGGCTTTTCCAAACACCTCGGTAATTAATCAAATCCAGAGTCGAACGGAACCAGAGTCAGAAAAAATTTACAGCCGGTGTCGAAACAGAAATGCCCCGAGGGGGCCCCGACATCGCGGTCTGGGGGCTCCTGGGGTGGGGGTGGGGGTGCTGAAGCGGAGTGGGGTCCGGGAAGCCCGGGGGCACTTACAGGGCTGTGGTGCTCGCAGAACAGATGCCCTTTCTGCGGGGGCCTCGTGGGCACGTGTCCGGGGCTGCGGGTGCTGTGGCTATAAATCTAGGGCACACGTGGCTTCGGGCGAAGGAAACGCAGGAAGGCGGCTCCCCCCTCGCCCCCCCGCGCCCCTGCTCGGCTCCCAGCCACTCCGGGGCTCCCAGTGCCACAGGGCTTTTGCCGAAAGACCCAGACGCGTGACCCCAGAGGCTCCTCTCCGATGCTCCCGGAGGCAGCCGCACCCCTGCACACCTCGGGGGCCGCGTCCCGGCTGCCGCCACGTCCCTCATGGACGCCGTGTGCCTGACCTCCTTCCCCTGAGTCTCCCCTGAACCCCGACTCTGCGCTGCACCCCAAGCGATATTCCCAAATATCAATGTGATCTCTTCCCGCCCCCGCCTTGCGTCCCCCGCAAGCCCAGCCCCTGGGGCCCCAGGACAAAGTCCACCTGCTGCCGGCATCTGGAGGGGGCCCCTCCTCTCCATCACCTCCCCTTGGGCACCTCCTGCCGCCCTGAGGTGCTCTTTCTGACAATGTCCACACGCCTCCTCCAGGGAGCCCTCCCTGACTGCTGGCCCATGAGTCCCCGAGGGACCGAGGCGTGGGGGCCTAGAGTCGCCCGTGTGGCCCCAACCCGGGGAGCTGCCCGTCACACACACGGCCTTCGGCCGCTGAGGGTGTCGGCAGCCCCTGCCCCTCCTGCAGAGAACGGAAACTTCCGGAGCGCCCGCAGGACGGGCCTGGCCCACCTCAGCCTGGAGGCCTAGAAACTTAATTACTTTTCGAGAGGAAACAAAAGCCTCTTGTTGCCGCTGGGCCCAGGCTGTGGAGGAGGGAGAGGCGAGCAGGTGACCCTGTTTCACGCGCTCGTGGGCCCAGCCGGACACCCCAGGGCCCAGGGGGGTCCCCTCTGCCCACATGGAGCCCACGGGCCCTTCTCCGCGTCCCACTCACCCCGGGAGGGGCCGGTCCTCCCCGTGTGTCCCCTGGAGAAGCGAGGACACACGGGCGTCTGGAGGCGAGCTGTGTGTGTCTCTCTGTCTCCGTGTGAGTCTGTCTGTCCGTGTCTCCGTCTCTCTCCATCTGTCTGTCTCCCTCCATCTCTGTCTCTGTGTCCCTGTCTCTGTCCATCTCTGTCTCTCTCCATTTCCTTCTCTCTCTGTGTCTGTCTCCCTCCATCTCTGTCTCTGTGTCCCTGTCTCTGTCCATCTCTGTCTCTCTCCATTTCCTTCTCTCTCTGTGTCTGTGTCTCTCCATCTCTGTCTCTATCTCTGTCTGTCTCCCTCCATCTCTGTCTCTCTGTCCCTGTCTCTGTCCATGTCTGTCTCTGTCCATGTCTATCTCTGTCCATCTCTGTCTGTCTCCATCTCCTTCTCTCTCTGTGTCTGTGTGTCTCCATTTCTGTCTCTGTGTCTCTCTCTGTGTCTGTCTCTCTCCATTTCTGTCTCTGTCCCTGTCTCTGTCCCTGTCTGTCTCTCTCCATCTCTGTCTCTCTCCATCTCTGTCTCTGTCCCTGTCTCTCTCCATCTCCTTCTGTCTCTGTGTCTGTGTCTCTTCATTTCTGTCTCTGTGTCTGTCTCTCTCCGTCTCTGTCTGAGCATGAACCACGAAGCGGGAATTGGAGACGCTTCACCAAGACGAGCCGGGCGTCTACACCGTGGGCAGGAGGAGAAGGGCGCTGAGCTGGGTTGAGGCCCTGCGGACCGTGCGCCCCCCAGACGCCGTGAGAGAGACCGTCCCCGCCGCGGACAGGCTGTGCAGGTCCCCCGGATCCGAACCCGCGCGGGCGGGGCCCGGCGAGGCGAGCGGCTGCCTGGGCGGCCGCGCGGTGAGATTCGAGCCCTCGGGGGCTCACAGCCAGCGCCCCAGGGCCCCCGCTGGGTGCGCGCGGCCGCGTCCCAAGTCTCCAGAAGCCGCGCGCCGCCCCTGGAAGGGTCCCCGCGCCCGGCCTCTGCCGCGGCCCCCGAGCGATCGCACGTGCGCGCAGGGGACACCCGGGCTCTGGGACTCCAGGGGCGCCGAACCCCGCGCCCTCACTCCTGAACTCGGGAGGGATGGTGACCCCGGGCCTGGGCGCACGCGCGCGGACTCTGGGACTCCAGGGGCGCCGAACCCCCGCGCCTCCCACGCCCTGAACTCGGGAGGGATGGTGACCCCGGGCCTGGGCGCACGCGCGCGGGCTCTGGGACTCCAGGGGCGCCGAACCCCGCGCCCTCACTCCTGAACTCGGGAGGGATGGTGACCCCGGGCCTGGGCGCACGCGCGCCGGCTCTGGGACTCCAGGGGCGCCGAACCCCGCGCCCTCACTCCTGAACTCGGGAGGGATGGTGACCCCGGGCCTGGGCGCACGCGCGCCGGCTCTGGGACTCCAGGGGCGCCGAACCCCGCGCCCTCACTCCTGAACTCGGGAGGGATGGTGACCCCGGGCCTGGGCGCACGCGCGCCGGCTCTGGGACTCCAGGGGCGCCGAACCCCGCGCCCTCACTCCTGAACTCGGGAGGGATGGTGACCCCGGGCCTGGGCGCACGCGCGCCGGCTCTGGGACTCCAGGGGCGCCGAACCCCGCGCCCTCACTCCTGAACTCGGGAGGGATGGTGACCCCTGGCCTGGGCGCACGCGCGGACTCTGGACTCCAGGGGCGCGAAACCCCGCGCCTCACTCCTGAACTGAGGGATGGTGACCCTGGCCCACGCACGCGCGCGGCTCTGGGACTCCAGGGGCGCCGATCCCCGCGCTCCCACGCCTGGAACTGTGAGGGATGGTGACCCCGGGCCTGGGCGCACGCGCGCCGGCTCTGGGACTCCAGGGGCGCCGAACCCCCGCGCCTCCCACGCCCTGAACTCGGGAGGGATGGTGACCCCGGGCCTGGGCGCACGCGCGCCGGCTCTGGGACTCCAGGGCTGAACCCTACGCCCCTCAGCCTCTGAACTCGGGAGGATGGTGTGACTCGCCTGCGCACGCGCCGGTTTGGGACTCCAAGCCGCGCCCTCACTCCTGAACTCGGGAGGGATGGTGACCCCGGGCCTGGGCGCACGCGCGCCGGCTCTGGGACTCCAGGGGCGCCGAACCCCACGCCCTCACTCCTGAACTCGGGAGGGATGGTGACCCCGGGCCTGGGCGCACGCGCGCGCGCACGGTTTGCAAAGACGCAGGACATGCCGCGCGCGCACAATGACACGCTTGTTGGGCGGAAACCGGCGGCCTGGCGCGCGGGGCACGGAGGCCCCGCGGCGGCTCAGGCGGACAGACCCCTGCGTTGGCGCCCCCCGCCCCCCGCCAGGCCCCCAGCACGCGGAGGGGGGACGGCTGTTTAAGACCCTCCGACAGGGCGTTGATCATGTTTGACGGCCGCTCCTGCCGCCAGACGCCTGGTTTATGGCTACTGCGCTGGCCTTTCCCCTTTGGAAACGCGAGCGCACATTGGCTCCCCGTCCCCGCAGGCGCGCGTGAACCCGATAGGCCCCGGGGGCCCCAGGGACCGTGCGCACTGCCCTGATCTCCGGCCGGGACGCCCCCTGTTTCCCGCGGAAGAGTCCGCACAGGGGGCGGCGCGGGGCGCACGGCCACGCGGGTCCCCACCGTGTGGAAATGAGGGGCGCAGGGACAGCTTCTGTCCGCCCCCACCCAACCCCATTCCTTCGCTGCCCCCGGAGCTGGAGCCTGCGCGACCCCCGCGGCCCGCACCCCCAACCCCCAGGGCCCCCCACCCCGCTCCCAACGGTTGGCGGCGCTGCCCTGCGGTCCGCGCGCTCTCGGGAGGACTCGGCGGCCGAGCCCGGTCCCGTGCGGCTGTGCGCAGAGGTCAGCGCCCGCGTTTGCGGGACCCAGGCCCCCGCGCCCCCGAAGGCTGGGCCCCCGCCGGGTCTCCGCCGCTCACGTCCTGCCTTCTGACCGGCCTGATGGTGCAGGTGCTGTGTCTGACGTCAGCACAACGCACCCCCCGACCCCCGGCCCCCCCACACCCGCCGGGGCCTCCGGCGGCACCAGATCGAATTCCCGACGACGCTCTCCGGATCCGTTCCCCTGGGTGCGCCCCCGAAGGTACCGCGTAGCCAGACTTCAGGGCGCACAGTAGCAAACGGCCTCCGTCAGGTCGCAAACCGGAGGCTGGGGGACACCGAGCCATTCCGGGGTGCCCCTGCTTCCGTCGGAGGTGGGGTGTCGCAGTCGGGGGGCTGTGACCCCTGCACCCGCCCAGGCCGCCCGGCCCCTGCTTCCGACGGAGGTGGGGTGTCGCAGTCGGGGGGCTGTGACCCCTGCACCCGCCCAGGCCGCCCGGCCCCTGCGTCCCTCGGAGGTGGGGTGTCGCAGTCGGGGGGCTGTGACCCCTGCACCCGCCCAGGCCGCCCGGCCCCTGCTTCCGTCGGAGGTGGGGTGTCGCAGTCGGGGGGCTGTGACCCCTGCACCCGCCCAGGCCGCCCGGCCCCTGCTTCCGACGGAGGTGGGGTGTCGCAGTCGGGGGGCTGTGACCCCTGCACCCGCCCAGGCCGCCCGGCCCCTGCGTCCGACGGAGGTGGGGTGTCGCAGTCGGGGGGCTGTGACCCCTGCACCCGCCCAGGCCGCCCGGCCCCTGCCCGGGGGTCCTCAGGGAGAGGCCGGAGCCGACTGCACAGAAGCAGGGGCTGGGGGTTGGGGGGGACTGAGCATCACAGGGCCCGGGGTCACGCGGCTGGTGAGTGAATTTCTGAGGGTGAAGACCTTCCCCGGCAGCAACGGCCCCTCTCGGATGCTTTTCCCTGTTCCTCGCACCCTGGATTCCACTAGAACCCCGAGGACACGTGTAACAAAGACACATAAAGGCACTCAGTAGAGGCCACGCAAAGGTCCAGGTGCCCACGTCCACGGATCGCCTCCCATCAGGGCTGAGTGTGTCTCTGGCGTCCTGGCAGCCAGAGCGAAAACGGTAAGAAGTTTATCCCGTGACCAGAGACAGGCAGCTGGGTGCTCCTGGGGCGCGGGGTGGGGGAGGGGGAGCACCACTTCCTGCTGCCACGGCCCAAGAGCTTGTCACGGGCGAGCGGTGCCCCCGCACCCCCGCCCGGGAAAATGCCCGTGTGCAAACCCTAAGCCTAACCTGCAAGCCGTGTGCAGGGGATTTCGCTTGCAAGCAGGCGTTTCCAGACGTCTTTAGATCAGGGGAGCTCGCCGTGGGGCGGGGGGTCCTGAACGCACTGGCGGGCGCCCTCACAGCATCGGGGGGCTTGGGGCCCAGAGGCCACAGGGACGTGGGCTCAGAAAGGGCGCAGGGGCGCCTGGTTGGCTCCGGTCGTGACCCCGAGGTTCTGGAGGCCGCGTCCACGGTCAAGGTGCCTGCAGGAAACGTGTCGCCGTCCCGGCTCCCCGCCTGCGTCCGGAGCCTGGGGGTCCGGCCAGGCCCTGGCGGACGGCGGGGTGCCCCTCGGGCTCCGACGAGAGGGTCTCCCTGCGGCCCTGACGCCGGAGCCACGTCGACTTGGACTTCGGACCGTGGACGCCAGAGGCCTGCGCGAAGGAACGGCCGTGGTTTGGGGCCACGTGCTGCGTGGCGCTCTGTCACCGCAGAGCCCTGCTGCCCTGGGTTTTACCGCCACGATGCAGACCCGGAGCCGCCCAAACGGGCACAGGGTGCGCAGCCGGGTCCTGGGGTCTCCGCCGTCCAGGTTCCGGCGACATCCGAGGCAGACGTGAACCACGAATGAGAGTGCACAGTGGGGTTCAGTTAGTGCCGTGTCCTCAGCGTGGACAGGACAGGGCTGTCTGGGGTCTGTTTCAGGGAATGGATCCCACTGGGGGGTCCCACCCCGCGGACCTGACCACCTCCCAAAGGCCCCCCTGCCTCCCCACCGCCCGGGCCTTTGAGGTGCCACGTATGAATTGGGGGCATCAGATTGAGGCCACAGCAGCGACTCCCTGCAGGGGGCTGACCTCGCGTCGCGGTCCCGTTAGACGGGAAAGCAGGTGGGACACCTGCGAGGTCCAGCCCGATAAGGTGTCTGCACACCTGCGGGTCATCTACACCTGTGTGCACACCTGCGGGGCGTCTACACCTGTGTGCACACCTGCGGGGCATCTACACCTGTGTGTACACCTGTGGGGCGTCTACACCTGTGTGCACACCTGCGGGGCGTCTACACCTGTGTGCACACCTGCGGGGCGTCTACACCTGTGTGCACACCTGTGTGGCAATTACACCTGTCTGCACAGCTGTGTGGCGTCTACACCTGTGTGCACACCTGTGTGGCGTCTACACCTGTGTGCACGCCTGCGTGGCGTCTACACCTGTGTGCACGCCTGCGGGGCGTCTACACCTGTGTGCACACCTGCGGGGATCTACACCTGTGTGCACACCTGCGGGGCATCACACCTGTGTGCCACCTGCGGGGCATCTACACCTGTGTGCACACCTGCGGGGCGTTCACACCTGTGTGCACACCTGCGGGGCATCTACACCTGTGTGCACACCTGCGGGGCATCTACACTCAGGTGCAATACCTGCGGGGCATCTACACCTGTGTGCACACCTGCCGGGCATCTACACCCTGTGTGCACACCTGTGGGGATCTACACCTGTGTGCACACCTGCGGGGCATCTACACCTGTGTGCACACCTGCGGGGATCTACACCTGTCTGCACACCTGTGGGGATCTACACCTGTGTGCACACCTGTGGGGATCTACACCTGTGTGCACAGCTGGGGCATCTACACGTCTGCACACCTGTGAGTAACTACACCTGCGTGCACACCTACGAGGCATCCAGATGTGTCTGGTCACGCACAAAGCACTTCAGGGACGGCAACGCAATGGCCGATAAAACCGCAATGTCTCCTGAAGGTGTGTGCAAACCCCGTGCTCCGGGGAAGGCGGGCTCAGGTGTGGGAGGTCCGGGACCAGGTGATTTGCAAAAGCGCTGCGTGTGCACGCTCCCCGGGGGGAAGGCCGTCGTTCGGCCGTGTGCACCTGACTGGCGGTAACCCTAATAGTCCGCCTGTCCCCGGATGAGTGACGACCCCATTAGCCACCTTGAACTCAGACCTCTGTTGCGGGGAAGACCTCACAAGACAGATGGGGGCCCGCGCGGCCGCCGCTATTAACGCGATTCATTCTGCCGCGAGTTGTCAGCTTTAGTGAATTGCTCATAACTGGCGATCAGGGGCAGGGACGAGCGAGGCGGGGCTCTGCCCTGTGATTATGGTATTGATTTTCAGCGCTCTCCGCCCCTGGGGAGCCGGCTGTGTGCCGACGGCGTGAGCGGGACAACGCACACGGGAAAGCGTGGACGCCGTGGCCTCGGGGGGCCATGCGGGAAGCTGGCGCTGGGGCTCCTGGGCCCGCCCTCGAGGCCACGGCCACGGCCACGCTCAGAAACACTTCTTATGGGCTCACAGACTTGTAACCGCGGACGAGCCCGGGTGCCCGTGTTTGGGGCACACCCACGGCGAGCTAGTTGCGTCACAAGGCAAAACGTGGGGTCTCGGGGGACAGAGGAGGGGATGAGGTGGGGTCCCCGGTTTCTCAGAGACCGCGGTGCACAGGCGGCGCCGCCTCCTTGTGAACATGCACGTGGTCTCCTTCCCCAGCTCCTGGGAAATCCGCAGTCCCCTGCGCCCCACGCGAAGGGACCTGCTCTCTGGCGGCATCTCGGACAGAGACCCTCCCCACGGGGACCTCCCGGCCTCCGGCCCCCGCTCGTGGTCTCTGGGCACCGGCTCCAGCCGCTGGCGGCGTCCGCCCCCTGGACACTCGGGGGTCCCGTGGGGGAAGCTCCGCCTCGGGGTTGAAGGGAGGGTCCCCGAGGCCAGCAGACCTCCGCTCCTGCGCGGGCGACAGGGGAGCACCTCCCGCGTGTCAGGACTCTGGCCAGCCAAGGCGGGTGTGTGACACCCCGGGTGTGGGCGACCCCGTCAGATCTGAGTGGGGTCACACGTGATGTCCGGGTCCTGGTACGTGCATGCGCCACTGATTCTCAGCTCCCAGACACCGCTTGGTGGCCTGCCCAACCCCCTCAGACCCTGGGTCACTCCCCCAAACCCTGAGTCATCCACCAGACCCTGGGTCACCCCCCAGACCCTGGGTCACCCCCCAGACCCTGGGTCATACCCCCAGACCCTGGCTCACCCCCCCAGATGCTGGGTCACCCCCAGACCCTGGGTCACCCCCCAGACCCTGGGTCATACCCCCAGACCCTGGAGTCACCCCCATTCCCTTGGGTCACCCCCAGACCCTGGGTCAGCCCCAGACCCTGGGTTCACCCCTAAACCCTGGGTCACACCCCCCAGACCCTGGCTCACCCCAGATGTGGGTCACCCCCAGACCCTGGGTCGAGCCCCAGACCCTGGGTCATGCCCCCAGACCTGGGTGCCCAAACAGGTCCACCCCAGACCCTGGGTCAGCCCCAGACCCTGGGTCACCCCCAAACCTGGGTCACACCCCCAGACCCTGACTCACCCCCCAGATGCTGTGTCACCCCCAGACCCTGGGTCACCCCCAGACCCTGGGTCACCTGAGCTCCCTGGGTCACCCCCAAACCTTGGAGTCACCCCTGACCCTGGGTCAGCCCCCCAGACCCTGGGTCACCCCAAACCCTGGGTCACACCCCAGACCCTGGCTCACCCCCCAGATGCTGTGTCACCTGGGCCTGGTGGCCCAGACCTGGGTCATGCCCCAGACCCTGGGTCACCCCCAAACCTTGGGTCACCCCCCAGACCCTGGGTCAGCCCCCAGACCCTGGGTCACCCCTAAACCCTGGGTCTGCCCCAGACCCTGGCTCACCCCCCAGATGCTGTGTCGCCCAAACCCTGGGTCGGCCCCAGACCCTGGGTCACCCCATCCCCTATGATGTTGCTCACCCTGTGCTCACATGACCATGGGGAGATGTAACCACCCACCTGTTTTTTCATGGTGGCGCTTTTTCTCTTGTGTATAAGTATGTATATTTTCAATGTTTATATACTTTTATATATTTATATATAATCTTATAAGTTATATAGAATGTATTCACATATTTTATATATTTTCATATATGTATGTGTATATACTTATACATTTACATATCATAAATACATATTTATCTACATTTATCTATATAGTGAATACATATATATCCCTACATGTATATGTGTATACTTTACATATTTTATATATTTTTATATATTTATATATGTGTGTATATGTATTTTTGTGTGTATAAATATATTTTTATTTATTTATACATATTTATATGCGCATATGTATTTGTGTGTGTGTATATACTTGTATGTGTGTGTGTTTGTATTTACACGTTTACACGTGCATATACTTACCCGTGTGCCCATGCACTTACCATACACCGATACACCTGTGTGTCCATTTATGTGTACGTATGCGTACACGTGCATATACTTAGGTGTGTCTATGCGTCCACACAGGTACCGTTCACCGATACGCACATGCCGTCAGTGCTCCCGTCCCGGTCTGCACTTCAGACGAAGCCGCCACCCGTCACGTGGTGCCTCTGGGGCCACAGAAATGGAGCGTCATGGACACGCCTGCACGTGACCTTCCGGCGGAAGAGAACGTTCTGGAACAGCTACAGGTGGTGCTTGCGCTTGCCGCTTGGGGAGGCAGCCCTTCCCCAGGCTCCGAGCTGCGGCTCCGGGTCGCTCCTGGCCCAGAAGGGGCAGCCCGGCCCTGCGTCCCGGGCACGTCGGTGCCCCCGGGGTGTGCACAGACCTGTGACCTCCGGAGCCCACCCCCCCGGTCACCCAGCAGCCTCCTTCCCCGGCGCATCAAGGGGCCTCTGCAACCCTCCCACGGGCTCCCCGGGCCCCGTTCCACGGACGGATCAGCCGCGGAGCCCCCTCGCCGGGTCGCGCGCCGGGGCTCGGGGCCAGCACCCCGCCTGGCTGGCACCCGGAGGCCTCACCAGGGATCAGAGGCGCAGGAACAATCATGCGAGGCTTAGGGGCCACCTGCCCCCAGGAGGCGGGGACGGCCACCCCCCCGCTCCCCGGCGCCAGGCACAGGCGACGTGGGCTGTGCATCTGGAGCCCGGAGTTCAAAGGGACCCCGCTGTGTGCTTTTCTTCTGGCCCACAGTTCATCCCTCATAACCGTTATTTAATGAATTTTTATTGGAAAAGCCTGGCTGCGCTCAGGAGCGTGTTTCGCTCCCTGCGACCGCGGGAGGGGCGCGTGTTTTCCCTGGCTTGGCCTCTGTGTGTTCTAATATCGGGTGTGCAGCCGGCTTCACTCGGGGCTCACGCTGGAATCAGAGGGCAGCAAAGGGAAGCGGTGCACAGACATCCCGGGGACGGGGGCACGGGGGCTTTGCGCACCTCACTGCCCTGCCCGGCCGCCTGTCCTCCCCCTGCGCAGGGGGCCGGGGGCCGGCCCGGCGGACCCAGCAGAGACCCCCTTCTCCATCAGCATCGCCTCTACGCTGCCGATTTTTTCCTTCTTGCAGGAAAGGTCAAGACAGACACAGTGGGGGCGCCTGGGGGGCTCAGTCGGTTAAGCCTCCGAGTTCGGCTCAGGTCACGATCCCGCAGTTCGCCAGTTCGGGCCCCGCGTCGGGCTCTGTGCTGACAGCTCGGACCTGGACTGACTTTGCTGACCCTTTGAACAAAGCACACGTGTCACCCCGGACGACGGCGTGAGCCCCACACCCCAAGAAGCTCACTCTCGGGGACTCGCGTCTGTGCATGGGGGACAGTCTTTCCCTGTAGCACCCAGTTCTGTTCACGCCGACAGGGACCAGTCCCAGCGCACGAGTGCCTGGATCAGCGCCTGGAACATACTAGTATCTCTGCACACACTCGATCCCCTTAACTCCGTGTGTTTCCAGATGCTTCCCCGACACCGAGAGGCTGTGAGAAGCCTCAGGGGGCCGTGACATCCTTCCTTAAACAGCACACAGGACGCCTCCTTCGGTGGGGGTCCCACCCGCTGGGTGTTCGGATGCAGAGCTGAGATCCAGGGGCCCCGGCCTCTCAGCCTGCGGTCGACCACGTCCCCGCTGGCCACTTATCTGCACGGAGGGACACACAATGCCTGGTGTCCCCGAGCGCGGCCTCAGCTGCGGGCCCCACGGAGTCAGGGAAAGGGACGGATTCCACCCCCGTCTCCCTTCCCCGGTCACGGTGTCCTCGGCACGTGGTTGGAAGAACACACACACGTGCCGAATCTCCCCGAATTTAAGTGTAGTTTCGGGATTGCCTGTCGGTTCCGAGGAAGACACGCTGTCAGATTCTTGCAGGTCGAACGAAAGAAAACGCACGAGTGTATGAGCAGCAGGGTGGGGGGCCCTGGGGGGCCCAGGCGGGGACCCAGGTCCTTACATTCACAATCGATGGTCACACGTCGAAGGGAATATACATATGCTGACTATACTTACTAAGTTAACTGAATATAACGTATGTTAGTTTATGAATAAGGTACAATATATACTGCGTATACAATATATTCCTTTATATGTAAAGCTACCATACATATTAAGTACATATATATTATATATTAGTTTATACATAAAGTTACCACCTATATTAATTGTATATATCATATATTAGCTTATGTATATTAACTATATATTAATTAGATATTATATAGTAATGTATAATATATGTGAAGTTACCATATATATTAATTATATATTGTATATTAGTTTATATGAAGTTATCACATTAACTAATTATATATAGTTATATATTCGTTTATATATAAAGCTACCATATATATTAATTATATATGTTACATATTAGTTTAGATACATACAAAGTTACCATATATATTAATTGTATGTATTGTATATTAGCTTAGATATCTATTAACTTACCATATAAATTAATTGTGTATATTATATATTAGTTTAGATATATATAAAGTTACCATACATATTAATTATATATACAGCTTATGAGTTTAGATATGTGTATAAAGTCACCATAAAATGCTAGGACGGTTGCAAAGTAAGAAAAAACACTCTAAGCATCTTTCTCTTAAAAACCACATCAACACCATTAGGGGAAAAAAACCAAACTATGCAGGGAAGACAAAGTGAAAATTATAATATTTGCCGTAATTAAAAGGGTAGAAAGTACTTTTGCCCAAAGTATCAGTTTCCTGAAGCACAAGACGGAGCATGATCGGGCGGCCATAACAAATACCCCACATCTTAAACAACACACATTTATTCCCTCCCAGGGCTGGAGGCCGGGAGTCTGACATGCAGGCAGGGCTGAGGCTGGGAGTCTGAGATGCAGGCAGGGCCGAGGCCGGGGGTCTGAGGTCCAGGCAGGGCCGAGGCCGGGGGTCTGAGGTCCAGGCGTGGCCGAATCCGATGGTCTGAGATCCAGGCAGGGCCGAGGCTGGGGGTCTGAGGTCCAGGCAGGGCCGAGGCCGGGGGTCTGAGGTCCAGGCAGGGCGGAGGCCGGGGGTCTGAGGTCCAGGCAGGGCCGAGGCTGGGAGTCTGAGGTCCAGGCAGGGGTGAGGCCAGGGGTCTGAGGTCCAGACAGGGCTGACGCCAGGGGTCTGAAGTCCAGGCAGGGCTGAGATCCAGGCAGGGCTGAAGCTGCAAGTCTGAGGTCCAGGCAGGGGTGAGGCCGGGAGAGTGAGATCCAGGCAGGGCCGAGGCCGGGGGTCTGAGGTCCAGGCAGGGCTGAGGTCCAGGCAGGGCTGAGGCTGGGGTTCTGAGGTCCAGGATGGGTGGAGGCTTGGAGTCTGAGGTCCAGGCAGGGCTGAGGCTGGGAGTCTGAGGTCCAGGAGGGATGGAGGCTGGGAGTCTGAGGTCCAGGCAGGGCCGAGGTGAGCGTCTGAGGCCCAGGCAGGGCCGAGGCGGGGGGCCGGAGGCCCAGGCAGGGCCGAGGCCGGGGGTCGGAGGCCCAGGCAGGGGCGATCCTGGGGATCTGAGGTCCAGGCAGGGCCAAGGCTGGGAGTCTGA
>JAESUZ010001923.1:0-49739 GCA_017311185.1 Proteles cristata cristata | reverse complement strand
CCCAACCCTCTAACCCTAACCCCTAAACCCTAACCCTAACCCTAACCCCAACCACCAACCCCTAACCCCTAACCCTAACCCTCTAACCCTAACCCCAAACCCTAAACCCCAACCCTAACCCTTCCCCCGCCAGTTCCCCTGAACACCGACCCTCACTCTGGTGTCTGCTCCGGAAGGTTTTCCTCCCCCGCCCCCCCTCTCCTCACCAGTTCCTCCCGCGGCGGGTCCTGAGACCTGGTTCTGTCCCTGTGGACTTGGGCCCGCATCCTCCCGAATCCGGGTTCCTGTCTGAGTGGACGCGGAGCCACCGCCTCCGGAAGCCTCCGCAGGGGGTCCTGACGAGGCGGGGCTTCTGCCAGCGTGGACTCGGCCCCCGTCCTCTGGATGCTTTCAAAGGGGGTCCTGAGGAGAACCGGTTCCTGTCCCTGTGACCGCTGCTCTATGTCCCCCCAAAGCCCCCACAGCGGGTCCTGAGGAGACCCAGCTCCCGTCCCTGTGGCCACACCCCACGTCCCCCCGTATCCCGCACAGCGGGGCCAGAGGAACCAGAGCTGCCCTCAGCGCGGGAGGCGGGCGGCGTGTGCGCGTGCGCGCTGGCGTCAGGAAGCAGCTCCTCCGCCGCGAGCAGGCGGTACCGGAAGTGCAGGACGCGCTGCGCTAACAGGTCCGCGGAGGCAGCGCCCCCTGCTGGCCGCCAACCAGGAAATGGCTGATTTAAATGTTTTATGTTTATTTTTTTATAGTATTACTTATTTTTGAGAGAGACAGACAGCGTGAGCAGGGGAGGGTCAGAGAGAGAGGGAGACACAGAATCTGGAGCAGCTCCAGGCTCCGAGCTGACAGTAGAGACCGACGCGGGGCTCAAACCCACGAACCGTGAGATCATAACCTGAGCCGCAGACATTTAGCCTACTGAGCCCCCCAGGCGCCCCACATGTTTCTTTATTTTACAGAGAGAGAGACAGAGACAGAGACAGAGAGAGAGAGAGAGAGGAAATAAAAACACAAGTGAAGAAGGGACAGAGAGACAGGTTCTAAAGCAGGCTCAAAGTTCCAAGCCGAATGCTCTGAGCCGGCCTGGAGCTCAAACTCGCACAAAAGGGGGACCCTGCGTGGAGCTCGATCTCGGAGGCCAAGGGAGTCCGATGCACAGCTTGTGCAGACACGCCCTGGGAGCCCAAGGCAGGACTCGAACTGGCACACCGCGGGAGCCCTACCCGGGGCTCGAATTCGCACACGAGGGAGCTCGCCGCGGGCTTCACCTGGCACGCCGCCGGAGTCTGACACAGGGCTGGAACTCGCACTCCACAGGAGCCCGACGCGGGGCTCCGACTCGCACCCTGGAGGAAACCGACTCGGGGCTCGGACTCGAACAACGGGAGAGCCCAACACAGAGCTCAATCTCACACACTCCGCGAGCCGAGCTTGCCCAGTGCCAGAGCCCGACGCGAGGCTGGAACGCATGCATCATGGGAGCCTGACGCGGGGCTCCAACTTGCACCCAGCTGCAGCCCAGAGCGGTGCTCAAACGTGGACACCTGGGGAACCCCACGCGGGGCTCAACCTCGCACACCCCGCGAGCTCAACGAGGGGCTCAGCTCTCACACTGCAAGAGCCCGACGCGGGGCTCAAACTCACAGAGAGCAGGAGCCTGGCTCGGGGCTCTAACTGGCACACCCCTTGAGCATCACGAGGGGGCTCGAACTCGTACACTCAGCTATCCGGACGTGGGAATCAAACTTGCACACAGTGGAGGCCCGACCCAGGGGTCAAACTCGAACACCCCGCGAGCCTGACGTGGGGATCGAACTCACATGCCTCGAGGACCAATCATGGGGCTGGAGCCCTCACACTGAGTGAGTGCAAAAGGGGGTTCAAACTCTCACACCCCGCGAGTCCAAAGCAGGGCTCGAAGTCAGAGACCACGGGAGATGTATGCGGGGCTCGAACTGGCATACCATGGGAGCCCAACACAGGGCTCAAACTCACACACCTCCTGAGCCTGAAGCGGGGCTCGAACTCACACACCGTGGAAGCTGCTCACCAGGCCGGAACTTGCAAACCAGGGGGGCCAGACAGGGGACCCATGCTCACACAGGTGGGAGCCAGACAAAGGACTGGAACTCGCACACAGAGGGAGCTGGACACGGGGCTCAAACTCGCACACGCTGTGAGCCCGACGTGGGGCTCGAACTCACAACGGGCAGAGCCCAATGCGGGGCTAGAACGAGATTCGAACACGCGACTCGAACTCCCACAGCCAGCGAGCCCAACGTGGGGTGTGAACTCGCAGTCGGCAGGAGCCCGATCAGTGGCTGGAACTCGTACACCCGGGGAGCCCTATGGGAGGCTTGAACTCACAGGTCCCGAACGTCCGACGCAGGGCTCGAACTCGCAAACTGAATGAGCCCTACTGGGGCTAAAACTCAGAGAAGGCTGGAGCCCGACGCGGGTCTCGAACTCACACATTTGGGGAGCCCGACGTAGGGCTCGAACTCTCAGATGGTAGAAGCCAGACATGGGGCTGGAACTCTCATATTGGGGGTGTCCCACGTGGGACTCAAACGTGCACAGTAACATCTGATTTAATAGGGTCCTAATCCCTCCACTGTCGGTGCAGGGGAGCAAGCACCACACCCACCACCGTGAGGGTGGGGGCGTGCAAGTGTCGGCCGCCCTCCATCGATGATGGGCGCTGCCTACATATTGGAACGGGGGTGACCCCATTGTTGATGTGTTGGAGGCTAGACACCTCACCATCGTTGATGATGAGTTCTCCCTTTGTCGATTGGGGGTGCAGGTATAACACTCGTCCATCGTCGATGTGGGGTGCCCCTGCCTCGATATGGGGGCTGCAGGTGTGACATCCATCTGTGGTCGAAGCGAGGTGCCTCTCTCATCGATGCCGTGGTGCCCCTTCATCAATGTGGGCCAAGTGCCCACCATCATCGATGGTGAGGTGCCCCTTTGTCAATGTGGGAGTGAAGGCATGACAGCCCTCTATCACTGATGGAGGTGCACTTCCATTGACGATGGTGGTGTGCCCCTTAGTCAATGGTGGGTGTGGGTGTGTCACCCCACCTTCATCGATGGGGAGGTGCCTCCATCCTTGATTGAGGGTGCCCCTTCGTCGATGGGGGATGCATACATGACACACCCCGATCGTTGATTGGGTGTTTCCATCGTCACTAGGGAAATGCCCCTTCACTGATTTCAGGAAGCAGGCATGACATCCGTCCATCGTCAGTGAGGCGGGGCCTCCATCATCCATGGTGGAATGTACCTGATCTTCGATGGTGGGGTGCAAGTGTGACACTCCTCCATCATCCATTGGGGAGTGCCTCCTTGGTCGACTAACCCTAACCCCTCCATCGTCAATGGGGGATCCTTCCATCATCGAATGGGCCTGACACTGCTCCATCGTCTATGTGGGGGTGCCCCCATTGTTGAGTGGGATGCAAGCATTGACACCCCTCCACCATCTCTGGGGAGGTGCGGGGTGCAAGCAATACACCCCTCCCACCGTCGGTGGGGGGATGTGAGCATGACACCCCTCCCATTGTCGGTGGGGGGTGCCTCCATCACTGATAGGGGTTTGCTTTTGCCCTGATCTTTGATTTCGGGGTGCAATGCCCCTCCAACTTCGATATGTAGGTGCCCTCATTGTCAATGGTGGGGGTGCAAGTGGGGGTGCATGGTTGCGACACCCAACCATGGTCGATGTGGGGTTACCCCTTCATCGATGGGGGTTGTAGGCGTGACACCTCTGCTTGGGCCGTGGGGTGCTACCTCCATCATCAATGGGAAGCGCTTCCGTCATCGATGGTGGCGTGCCCCTTCATTGATGTGGGGGCGCAGGTGTGACACCCTTCCATTGTTTTCAATGGGGGTGCCCCCATTATCGATTGTAGAGTCCCTTTCATCGATATGGGGGTGCAGGCATGACATTCCTCCATGGTGAATAGGCGGGATCCCCCATCTCTGATAGGGGTTGCTCCACCGTCAATTGTTGGGTGCCCCTTCATCGATACGGGTGTACAGGCCTGATACCCCACTCCATCGTCAATATAGGAGTGCCTCCATCGTCAATATGGGGGTGCCCCTGGGTCAATAAGTATTGAAGTCGTGACACCCCTCCAACATCATCGATGGGGCTGCCCCCATCATCCTGGGGCGGTTCCCCCTTCATCAATAGGGAGTACAGACGTGACACCCCTCCATCGTCAAAGGGGGTGCATCCCTCATCTATGGGAGAGTGGCCCTTCGGAGATGGTGACTGCAAGAGTGACACCCGACCATCGTCGCTGGGGGGGGGCCTCCATGTTCGATAGAGGGGTTCCCCCATCACTGATGTGATCATGCAGGCGCGACACCCATCCATCGCTGATGAAAGGGTGTCCCATTGTCAATGGTGAGTGCAGGTGTGACACCCGTCCATCTTCGATGTGAGGTGCCCCTGCATCAAGGCGTGGGTGCAGGTGTGACACCCATCCATTGTCGAAACGGGGATGCCTCCCTCATCGGTGCTGTGGTGCCACTCTGTCGATGTGGGGGTGCAGACGTGACACCCCTCCATTGTCGCTGGTGGGGCGTCCCTTTGTCGATGGGGGTGGAAGGAGAGACACCCATCCATCGTCAATGGGGGGTGCCTCCATCATCGATGGGAGGGTGGCCCCCTTGTCTTAGGGGCAGTGCCCTCTTCGTCAATGGGGCGGTTGTGGGCATGACAACCTCCATCGTTGATAGGAAAGTGGCTCCATCATCAATTGGAGGGTGACCTCATTGTCGATTAGGGGTTGCCCCTTTGTCCATGGGGGCTGCATACGTGACACCCCCATCACTGACGGGGTGGTCTCTTATCGTCGATGGGGTTGTGCCCTTTTGTCGATTTGGGGGTGCAGGGATGACATGCCTCCATCAATGATGGGGGGCTGCCTCCATCAACGATGCAGGGGTTCCCCAATCGTCAACGGGGGTACAAGTGTGACACCCTTTCATCGTTGATGGGAGGGTGCCTCCTTCGTTGATGAGGTGTAAGATTGACACCCCTCCATCGTCGATGGGGGGATGCCTCCATCATCAATTCAGGGTTTCCTTTTCGACGATGGAGGTTACTGGTGTGACACCCCTCCATCACCCATGTGATCAAGGAGCGGTACGACAGTGCAGCAAGGGGTCTGCTGGCTAGAGAGGACAGTATGCACAGGGAAGTGAAGGAGGGGAAGCTGGCCCCAGGATACGTGGATTCAGGAGGGGGAGGCTTCAGGTTAGAAGATGCACACCATTTTTAGCCACAGTAGGGAGGAAAGGGCTCGTGTATCTCCAACACTGTAGAAGTTCACTTTTGTAGCTCATTTAAGTCATTAATAATGCTATGAAGGTAGAAGGTCTATTATGGCTGTTAGGAAGATGGGGAAACCGAGGCCCAGGTAGATCTAAAGGTCAGAGCTAGTCTGCATACGTGAATTCAACATCCACGTATGAGTGAAAACATTTCTCTGACTGACGTATTTCACTCAGCATAATACCTTCCTGTTCCATCCACGTTGGTACAAGTGGCATGACTGTGGTGACACAAAAAAATGTGTATTCTGCTGCTTTAGGATGACGAGTTCTACATATATCTATCAAGTCCATCTGGTCCAGAGTATCATTCAGAGCCATTGGTTCTTTGCTGATTTTCTGTCTAGATCATCTGTCCGTTGCTGGGAGTGGAGCATTCAATTCCCTGCAGTTAGTGTATTCATACCAATCAGATTGCTTCTGTTGTGATTGACCAGGCCTCACTATATTCCATATCAGACCCATATTTTGAATACAGATACCTCATAAGGAAACTCGTATTCCTGCCTTTACAGAAGAAATTTTGGATGAAAGCTCTATGAGGAAAATTGTCAAAAGGCTCTTCCTATGGGCCTTGCAGATCTGAGACTTAGGGGATTAAGAACCCAAGAATTACAATTGAGCCTGGCCCTGAGACCAAGGGCCTATTTTGGGGTTAAGAGCAAAACATAGTTACCACTTAGACCTTTGCTAATTGGGGAAACATAACAGTCCCTTCCTCAAGGCCTACTTTCCACAAACACCCTCTCTTACACTGGCCGCTGGGATGAGGATAGATAAGAGTAGCTAAAACATAACCCAGGGGCAAAAGACTGACTCATTCAAGGTCCCCATGTTAGTCTCCACAAACAAACCAGTTCAGAAACATTCATCCTCTTGAGAGCCAGACAAAATACTCCTAGCTTATCTGTATACAATTTGACCTATATGTTATCCTATTTTTCACTAAGAAGATTCTGTTTCTGTTATTACCTTGGTCGGAATAATTCTACTATTGTTATCACAAAAGACCTCCCATTTTAAGAAATTCCTTTCTATGACTTCATCTTGTTGCTGAACCTTTAAATAAAGACACAAAAACCGACAGGACAGAGATGCCTGCCTGGTGATCAGAAAGAATCTCCGGGGCATCTCTCACTCTCTTTCTCTTTCGCTGACACCGTCTATCCTTCAGGGACCCCTGGACCAGCCGGAGCCGGCTCCGGCCTCCGGCAACAATGTCTTTTTTAAAAATCCATCTTGTCTAGATCTTAGAAGGCAATAAGACCTACAGCTAACTTCAGGGTCCACACCACAATATTTGAGGTTGACAAGGGTGTGTGTGTAGTGGAAGTTGGAATTGGCAAACCCAGGGAGCTCCCCCAAAAGTCACTGACTAGATGGTGCTTGGGGTTCAGGTCCCTTAACCTTGAGGTTTGATAATTAGAATACAGGTTGTACCTTAGATCAACATCACCCTCAAGCCAGAGAGGCAAGATTGCTTCTGGGCCTTTTGGTGAAGATCAAGGGAAACCAGAGGGTCAGGAAGCTAGGAATGTCATTCTCCCAAGGGGAACAGTGTAGATAGGGAGGGGTTCGTTCTGTAACCTAGCACAGTCTTGGGTGCCTGCCCCCTTGAACTTGAGGACAGACGGGATCCTTGCTCATGTTCTTTCTAGACCCCACACAGCTGCTGGCTCACCAGAAACCTCCCTGTGGCCACTGTGTCTGCTGTATCTGATCCACAGAGAGACTTCGAAGCACCATCATGACTCAGGAGCAAAGGTACAGCCGCACTCAGCGGGTTTCTTCTGGGGCACACACACGGGTTGTGGCAAGCTTGTGAAATACCAGTCTGTAACCGCAGATGCACAAGAACCCAGATTCTGAAATCTCAGGAATGTTTAACAGCGTGGACTGGGATCTGCGAATGTGTGAGCCCCAGTTTCTCGGGGACACAGTTCACATTTCCTGGCCAACTTTGCCCACTTCCATTAGGAAACTGTCCACAACCACGGTCTTCATCTTCAACAACCCAAGTTATCTAACACAATCCATGTTAGTTATCACAATCCATGTGGGAGGTTATCCAGGGGGATATCCTCAGTTACTCAACAGAGAAGGATTGGCAAAAGGGGGTAAGTGATCCAAACGTGATTTATTTATTTTTGGCCTGAAAGGTGGAATAAATAATGACAATAGCTGGGATAAGTAAAAGTGGCCAAAATGTATTGGGCACATACAGTACGCAGGTTCTCATTGTCCTGGAGGCTGCAAGGTCAAGATCAAGGTTCCAGTGAGCTGCTTCCTAGAGAACTGTGTGCTCACACGACCCTTCCCTTGTGCAGAGTGGTATGGTCCTACTTTCTTCTTAGAGGGACACTAGCTGTATTGATCGGGGCCACACCTTCAGGACCTCATATGACTGTAAGTATCTCCTTAAAGGTCTGTCTCCAAATACGGTCACATGGGGAGTTAGGAATTTTTTTCGTGGGGCAGACTGTTAGGTCCACAGCACATGGATTCATCTACTCCTCACCATCTCACGGGGAGGGAATATTATTTTACATCTCAGAGACATGGAAGTGGAGGCTCGGGGTACACAGTGGGCACTCGGGGTCCAGAGCCTGTGCTCCTGACTGCCAGGTAATCCTGCCTTCCCCAGGTACCAGTGCACTTCCTGTAAGCACACTGGAGGAACGTTCCCCGGCAAGGATACTTTGAAAAGTCCGGGCACCTTCCTAAGTGATCAGCCGAGTTGAGAACCAGGAGTTAAGAAACCTAGCCTCCGCGTTCATCTTGGAGTCTTGACATCTCCAGACGCTACAGAAAATCCTTAGTTCACCTCCTATAAACACGGAGGGGACTCCTTAGATGCAGGACCATAGTGACTTGGCAGTCGTAGCACAGAGCCCTCAAACCATTAGAGATGTGCAAATAGATTCCATAGTCAGTCCTCAATCTTAGTTTTTAAAAGTTCGTGACGCTGAAGATCTTCAATATTTCTTTCCTAAATAGAGCCATGCCTGGAGAGTCCCTCATTACAGCAGAGGGGAATTGAAGGGGTTCAGTGAACCCATAGCATGGTGGTCTCCATCAGAGTTGGTGTTAGACAGTCCATTTATGCGACAAAGAGCAAAGGGCCAAAGGTCAGAAAGCAAAGGAGATAACAAAGAAGGAAGAGAAGAAATTAGAATGGGTCCTAGAATGGATGGCTTTCCCAAGAAACCAAAAAACTTCTTGCTGAGCCAATTATATGTCATCAAAAGTGTTTTTCAAGTTTCTATGTTAGAAGGCTAAATTCTGGGACCATCTAGGAAGATAAAAATAAAGGTTAACCACAATAGGCCACAGATTTTTCTCCAAGAAAAATTAAGAAAGACACAAACTCTGAATGATTTTGAGAGAAGAAGCCCAGAGTTAACAATTTATGCCCAGGCAAGCTGTGATTTGTGTGTAAAGCAGAGGAAAAGATGTTATTGGAAGATTAAGGCAATAGCAAAGAAAAACAATAACAAGTAGGGTCTAAACCATCAATTAAATCAATTGGATTTAATCCAAACCATCAATTGGATTAAAACACAATCCAAAGCTGCAATAGATAGAGCAGTTGGGAGGTCGGCCTAAGAATTAACCCTCCAATCAGTGGAACTGAATAGCTTTAAAATGGGCCCCAGTAAAATGTTGAACAAGTTAGGTACAAAGATTCCTGGGATCACTATTTTTCAGCCTTGTACTGGTGGCTGGAACACACATAACAAAAACTACAAGAAATAGAAACAAAGTATTCAGCATAAAATACAACATATCCTAGAGAATTCTAAGAAGACATTTACATACCATTCATAAATGTGAGCAAAGTAGACAGATGGTAGACACACCCAAATAGATACAATAGGAAATTTAAGAATTGGATAGCAATGAAACTTAAAAAAAAAAATTAAAAAAAGAGGATAAAGAAACCAGGATCAATCTTTCCTGATTAACCAAAGCCTCATTAATGGGATGCTATGAGTTCGTGAAGGAGAAGACGATTACAGAAATGGAAGTTCTTCCTTCCCTAGTCATTTCATAAATGTAATACAGTCCCTGTCAAAGTCGCAGTAGGATTTTTCATGGAGTTTGACAAGATTATTCTGAAATTCAAAACAAGAGCCAGGACCAATTTTGGGAAAACAGAAACAAATGAGATTGGTCACACCAGATACCAAAAAGAAATTTCAAAGCAGAAATATATGTAACTATGAAAAACAGCACAGACTCAGGTGAAGGGGGAAGTGTTATTGTGTTAAAGGAGGGATTTCACGGGGCGCCTGGGTGGCTTAGTCGGTTAAGAGTCTGACTCTCGCTCAGGTCATGATCTCGCGGTTCGTGGGTTCGAGCCCTGCATCGGGCTCTGTGCTGACTCCCAGCTCAGAGCCTGGAGCCTGTTTCAGTCTGTGATTCCCTCTCTCTCTGACCCTCCCCTGCTCACGCTGTCTCTCTCTCTCGCTGTCTCTCTCTCTCTCTCTCTCTCTCTCTCTCTCTCTCTCTCTCTCTCTCCTAGAAATAAATAAAACATTAAAAAAAATTAAAAAATTAAAAAAATAAAGGAAGGATTTCACTACACTGTTGGTGGGAATGTAAACTGGTGCAGCCCCTCTGGAAAACAGTGTGGAGGTTCCTCAAAAAATGAACACTAGAACTCCCCTGTGACCCAGCAATAGCACCGCTAGGAATTGACCCAGGGGATACAGGAGTGCTGATGCCTAGGGGCACATGGACCCCAATGTTCGTAGCGGCACTCTCCACAATAGCCAAACCATGGGAAGAGCCTAAGTTGCTGGAGGCCGGCTCCAGCAGGTCCCTGAAGGACGGACGTTGTCAGCAAGGGAGAGTGAGAGAGCCCCGAGATTCTTTATGATCACCAGACAGGCATCTTTGTCCTGACGGCTTTGGTGTCTCTATAGGTCAAACGATAATATGACATCAGAAAGAGGAATTTTTACAATGGATAACTCTTTGCGATAAGATGATTTGAAAAGTGTACAGAAGCAGGTTTTATGGAAGTATTCTTGCAGAACTACCCCAATCATGGTGAGGTTGAGTAGATCTTACAGCTAAGGAAATAACAAGATGTTCTTAGTGAGAAATAGGATGACGTCCATATTTGTGCTAAGTTAGTAACGATAGGATTAGGACATATGTTAAGTTGTATACAGATAGGTTAGGAGTCATTTTGTCTGGCTCACAAGAGGACCACTGTTTTTGAGCTGGTTCATAAGTTGTTTGTGGAAACCTTTCTGACCTGATGCTGAATGTGTAAACACCACGGAGGCCCTGAATGTGTCGGCCTTTGCTTTTGGGTTATGTTTTAGCTACTCTTTTCTATCCTCATCCCAGCCGCCAGTTAAGGGACGGTGTTTGCGGAAAGTAGGCCTTGGGGAAGGGACTGCCATACATCACCAGTTACAAAAGGTGTAAGCATTGACTTAAGTTCTGCCCTTATCTGTTCCTTAACTCTAAAGTAGGCTCTTTGTCTCGGGGCCAGACTCAGTTGTAACTCTTGTGTTCTTAACCCCCTTTATTATCTAAGTCTTGGATCTGCAAGGCCCATAGGAAAAGCCTTTTGACAATCATCCACAGCGCCTTCATCTAAAATCTCTTCTGAGGGGCGCCTGGGTGGCTTAGTCGGTTAAGCATCCGACTTTGGCTTAAGTCATGATCTCGCGGTTCGTGGGTTTGAGCCCCGCGTCAGGCTCTGTGCTGACTGCCAGCTCAGAGCCTGAAGCCTGTTTCAGAGTCTGTGACTCCCTCTCTCTCTGACCCTCCCCTGCTCGAGCTGTCTCTCTCTCTCTCTCCTAGAAATAAATAAAACATTTAAAAAAATAAAATAAAAATCTCTTCTGAAAAGTCAGGGATATGCTTTTCCTTATGAGGTATCTGTGTGCGGAAGATCGGTCTAATTTGGAATATTGTGAGGCCTGGTCAATACCAGCAGGCTTATTTCCAACATGAGCCAGTAGTAGCAGAAGGAGATACCAGTTTTCGTTTCTCATGGCAGGAGCTGTGCAAACACTGTTATTTCCTTGCTGTGACTGTCATCCAGCGAGGCCGGTGCGGCTCCCAGCACTAAGTGTCCATCAACTGACGAATGGACCAAGAAGATGTGGTTTATCTATACAAGGGAATACTACATGGCAGTGAGAAAGAATGAAATCTGACCATGTGAAGCAATATGGATAGAACTTGAGGGTGTTATGCTGAGCTAAATAAGTCAGGCAGAGAAGGACAGATACCACATGTTTGCACGTATAGGAGGATTAGGAGGGACTTAACGGAGGACCGTGGGGGAGAAGAAGGGGGAAAATAGTGGGGGAGAGGGAGGGAGGTAAACCATTAGAGACCCTGAATGCTGAGAACAAACTGAGGGCTGATGGGGGTGGGGGAGAGGGGAAGGGGGGTGATGGGCACGGAGGAGGCACTTGCGGAGATGAGCACTGGGTGTTATATGGAAACCAGCTTGACAATAAACTATTAAAAAATAAATAAAGGAGGGATTTCACAGAAGCAAAGACTCTTCCATAATTTGCATAAAGACAATGGGTATATATTTTTTTAAATGGCTAGACCTTATCTCATGACCCACAGAACTACGTTTTCGTAACAACTAAAACTATTACAGTAATAAGAATAAATGTTTAGGACTTTAGGGTTTTAAAGGCCTTTATAAATAAAAGGTTTTAAAAGCCATGGAAGAGAAGACTGGTATATGTGAGCATATGAAGACATTAGTTCCAAGGAAAAAAAGGTTTGAAGGAAGAAAAGCACAGTTCAGGGATGCCCGGCTGGCTCAGGCAGTGGAATATGCAAATCTTGATCTCAGGACTGTGGGTTCGAGCACCATATTGGGTGTAGAGATTACTTAATGTGAAATCTTTAAAAAGAAAAGAAAAGAAGAGAAAGAAAGTTCAGAGGCAAAGAACATTCTCCAGAAGATATTAACACATGCGACAAGTTATCCAGAATCATTATATACATATTCACTTGATGGGGGGAAGGAGAAAGCCTCTTATATTGAAAAATGCTTTCACTCAGGTGCACCTGGTGGCTCAGTCGACTGAGCATCCCAACTTTTGATTTCGGCTCCGGTCATGATCTCACGGTGTTTGCGCTTGAGCCCCACATCAGGCTCTCTGCTGTCCGTGCAGAGCTCTCTGGTTCCTCTGCCCCTTCTCTCTCTCTGCCCCTCCCCAGTTCGTGTTCTCTCTTGCTCACTCTCAAAAATAAACATGAAAAAATGTTTTAATGACTTCACACATATATGGAATTTAAGAAAGAAAACAGTAGGGGAAAAGCACCCCCAGAAACGCAGCTGGAGAGAAAATGGAAATGTGGAAACAACCGTGGGGCCCGAACAAAAAGGGAAAAAGGATAAAGGCGAGGGTCAGGGTTCATTGCATTAAGACTCTATGAACAAGGGGATCACAGAGTCTGAAACTCTTGATACCTGGCCGTGCTCAGGTGGGAAGAAAGATTGCCCAGGAGCAGAGTGAAGTCTGGCAGGTCCTCAGGCCACACGGAGAGAGGCGGATCCCCGGCTGGGAGGACATTTGTTAGAGGCTGTGTGCCCCCCCACAGGCAAATGCCACAGCAGAGCCCATAGAACAACCACATTTGCTGGTGGTGAATCAAGATCATTACGAGTGAAGCCTGGCCCCGCGTCGGGCTCTGTGCTGACAGCCCAGAGCCTGGAGCTGCTTCAGATTCTGTGTCTCCCTCTCTCTCTGCCCTCCCCTGTTCATGCTGTCTCTCTCTCTCAGAAATAAATAAAACGTTAAAAAAAAAAAAAAGAAAAAAAGAAGAATGAAGCCTGATGTCAGATGCGTGTCGTGACTTACCATAAAAGTCCCTGAAACGCTGCTGCTACCCGGCTGCACGGACTGTTTCTGGGGCGGCTGGCACCCAGCTGCAGCCTCTGGCGTTGGCAGCAGCACAGGCCCTCGCACGTTCCTGGGTGTGGCCAGCACCCGGCCGCTGTTGGGGGAGACCCTCCCGCAGTGGTCAGAATGGGTCAAAGCCGCGGTGCCTCAGAAGGGAGAGGTCAGGAAACAGAGCCACGTCGGAGATGAAACCCAGGAGGGAGGCGCCGCCTGGCGAGCTGACGGCTTGGTCACAGGCAGTGTAAAAGCAGAAAGTGGATGGAAGCCAGAGACAAAGGGCGGGTGTGTGATTTCTGATTGAGGAGAACAGAGTTCCTAGAGACTGAGAAGCTGGGTGACGCCATTTTCACTCCTCCCGTGCACGCCCATACACACCTGCAAGCGTGGCAACAATCCACCCCAGCAAGCTCAGCAGCGCCGTCTAGTGGAGAACAGGGCTTAGTGCAATGGCTGGGAGAAGCTCGCTCTTTTGTTAAATTTTTTTTTCTAAGATAGAGAGAGACAGCGTGAACAGGGGAGGGTCAGAGAGAGGGAGTCACAGACTGAAACAGGCTCCAGGCTCCGAGCTGGCAGTCAGCACAGAGCCCGACGCGGGGCTCGAACCCACGAACCGCGAGATCATGACCTGAGCGAAAGTCCGACGCTTAACCGACTAAGCCACACAGGCGCCCCCGCTCTTTTGGAACACGAGTCTCCATGCCTGCTTACTTATAAAGTACGTTTCTTTTCATTTCTTTCCTGTTTCTTGAATACAGAAAGAGAAAAAGTTATTTTTAGTTTCAATTTTTATTAAAAATATTTTCTTTAATTTTTTCTACTTTATTTTTACTTTCTTGAAAATTTTTTAAAATTCTGTTTCACTTACATCATTTCATTTTATTATATTTCATTGAATTCATTTTTTTTCAAATTTTCAGTTTTCTTGTTTTTCATTTTCTTTTTCTTTTCCCTTTTTTTTCCCTCTAATCTATCAAGCTCCTTTCAAACCCAGAACAAAACCTAGGATCTAGCATCACATATTTGATTGTGTGTGTCTTGTTTTTAATTTTTTACCTTAATAATTCCTTTTCTTCCTTCAAAATGATGAACTAAGGGAATTCACTCCAAAAGAAAGAGCAGGAAGAAATGACAGCCAGGGACTTAATCAACACAGATACAAGCAAGACATCTGAACCAAAATTTAGAATCACGATAATAGGAATACAAGCTGGGTTGGAAATAGAATAGAATCCCCTTCTGCAGAGATTAAAAAAGTAAAAGCTAGTCAGGATGAAGTAAAAAATGCTTTCACTGAGCTGCCATCTCAAATGGATGCCATGGCAGCAAGGATGGATGAGGCAGAGCAGTGAATGAGTGATAGGATGAACTGGAGAATAATGAAGCAGAAAAAAGAGGAAGACTAAGGCAATAAAGCACAAATTAAGAATAAGAGAAATCAGTGACTCATTAAAAAGGAACAACATCAGAATCATCGGGGTCCCAAAACATTAAGTGCGAGAAAAAAGGGAAAGAAGTGTTATGTGAGCAAATCACAGCAGAAAACTTTCCTAACCTGGGGAAAGACACAGACATCAAAATCCAGGAAGCACAGAGGACTCCCATTAATTCAACAAAAACTGACCATCAACAAGGCATAGAATAGTCAAATTCACAAAATGCTCAGGTAAGGAAAGAATCATGAAAGCAGTAAGGGACAAAAGTCCTTAACCTACAAGGGAAGACAGATCAGGTTTGCAGCAGACCAATCCAGAGAAGCTTGGCAGGCCAGAAAGGAATGGCAGGATATATTCAATGTGTTGAATCAGAAAAATATGCAACCAAGAATTCTTGACCCAGCAAGGACGCAGTCAAAAGAGAAGGAGAGATAAAAAGTTTCCCAGACAAACAAAGATTAAAGGAGTTCATGACCACTAAACCAGCCCTGCAATAAATTTTAAGGGGGATTATCGGAAGGGAGAAAAGATGGGGGGGAAAGACCCAAAGCAACAAAGACTAGAAAAGACCAGCAAACACCACCAGAAACTCCAACTCTACAAGAAATATAATGGCAATAAATTCATATCTTTCAATACTCACTCTAAAAGTCAATGGACTAAGTGCTCCAATCAAAATACATAGGGTAACAGAATGGATTAGAAAACAAGATCCACCTACATGCTGTTTACAGGAGACCCATTTTAGACCTAAAGACACTTTCAGATTGAAAGTGAGGGGATGGAGAACCATCTATCATGCTAATGGTCAACAAAAGAAAGCCAGAGTAGTCATACATATATCAGACAATCTAGATTTTAAAATAAAGACCATAACAAGAAATGACGAAGGGCATTATATCATAATTAAGGGGTCTATCCACCAAGAAGACCTAACAATTGTAAACATTTATCCTCCAAATGTGAAACACCCAAATATATAAATTAATTAAACACAAACATAAAGAAACTAATTGATAATAATACCATAATTGTAGGGGACTTCAACACCCCACTTACAGCAATGGACAGATTATCTAAACAGAAAATCAATACGAAAACGATGGCTTTGCATGACACACTGGACCAGATGGACATAAAGTTCTATTCAGACCATTTCATCCTAAAGCAGCAGAATATACATTCTTCTCCAGGGCACATGAAATGTTCTCTAGTGTAGATCACATACTGGGACACAAATCAGCCCTCAACAAGTACAAAAAGATCGAGATCATACCCTACATATTTTCAGACTACAATGCTATGAAACTCAAAATCAACCACAAGAAAAAAATTGGAAAGGTAACAAATACTTGGAGACTAAAGAACATCCTCCTATAGAATGAATGGGCTAACCAAGAAGTTAAGGAAGAAATTAAAAAGTACATGGAAGCCAACAAAAAATGACTACACCACAGCCTCAAGCCTGTGGGACACAGCAAAGGCTGTCATAAGAGAGAAGTATATAGCAATCCAGGCTTTCCTAAAGAAGGAAGAAAGATCTCAAAGAAACAATCTAACCTTACACCTCAAAGGACTGGGGAAAAAACAGCAAAGAAAACCCCCAAACCAGTAGGGGCACCTGGGTGGCTCAGTCGGTTAAGCGTCCGACTTCGGCTCAGGTCATGATCTCACGGTTTGCGGGTTCGAGCCCCACGTCGGGCTCTGTGCTGACAGCCAGCTCAGAACCTGGAGCTGGTTTCGGATTCTGTGTCTCCCCTCTCTGACCCTCCCCTGCTCACTCTCTCTCTCTCTCTCAGAAATAAATAAAAAATATTTTTTAAAAAAACCCCAAACCAGTAGAAGACAGGAAATAATAAAGATTAGAACAGAAATCAAGACTATATATAAAAAAAAAAAAAAGTCGAACAGATCAATGAAACCAGAAGTTGGTTTCCAACCAGAAATTGATAAACCACTAGTCAGGGTGATCACAAAGGAAAAGGACCCAAATAAAATCAAGAATGAAAGAGGAGAAATCACAACCAACACAGCAGAAATACAAACAATAATGAGAATATTATGAGCAATTACACACCAATAAAACGAGCAATCTGGAAGAAATGGACTAATTCCTAGAAACATATAAACTATCAAAACTGAAAGAGGAAGAAATAGAAATTTTGAACAGACCATAATCAGTAAAGAAATCGAGTTGGTCATTCAAAAATCTCCCCAAAAACAAGAGTCCAGGGCCAGATAGCTTTCCAGGGGATTTCTACCAAATATTTAAAGAAGAGTTAACACCTATTCCCTAGAAACAGAGAAAAAAATAGAAATGGAAGGAAAGCTTTCAAACTCTTTCTATGAAACCAGTGTTACCTTGATTCCAAAACCAGACAGAGACCCCACTAGAAAAGAGAAGAATAAACCAATCTCCTTGATGAACATGGACTCAAGAATACGCAACAAGATATTAGCCAACCAGATCCAAGAGTACATTAAGAAAATTATTCACCACGACCAAGTAGATATATACCTGAGATCCAGGGCTGGTTCAATAGCCACAAAAATAATCAGTGTGAATCATGATATCAATAAAAGAAAGGACAAGAACCACATGATCCTCAATAGGTGCAGAGAAAACATCTGGCAAAATACAGCATCATTTCTTGATAAAAACCCTCAAGAAAGTAGGGATAGGAGGATCAAACCTTGAAATCATAAAAGCCATATATGAAAGACCCAATACTAATATCCTCAATGGGGAAAAACTGAGAGCTCTCCCCCTAAGGTCAGGAACAAGACAGCGATGCCCACTCTCACCGCAGTTATTCAAGATAGTATTGGGCGTCTTAGCCTCAATCAGACAACACAAAGAAACGAAAAGCATACAAATTGGCCAGAAGGAGGTCAAACTTTCACTCTTCGCAGATGACATGATACTCTATATGGAAAACCCAAAAGAATATACCAAAAAACTGCTAGAACTGATCCATGAATTCAGCAAAGTGACAGGATATAAAATCAATTCACAGAAATCGGTTGCATTCCTATACACCAACAATGAAGCAACAGAAAGATAAATCAAGGAATCCATCCTATTTACAATTGCACCGAAACTCATAAAATACCTAGGAACAAATCTAACCGAAGAAGTGAAAAATATATACACTAAAAACTATAGAAAACTTATGAAGGAAATTGAAGAAGACACATACAGAAAAAAAAGGAAAAATATTCCATGCTCCTGGATAGGAAGAACAAATATTGTTAAAATGTCAATACTATCCAAAGCAATCTACATATTCAATGCAATACCTACCAAAATAACACAAACATTTTTCACAGAGCTAGAACAAACAACCCTAAAATTTGTATGGAAACAGAAAAGACCCCGAATGGCCAAAGCAATCTTGGAAAAACAAACAAACCAACAAAGCAGGAGGCATCACAATCCCGGACTTCAAGCTGTATTACAAAGCTGTCACCATCAAGACAGTATGGGACTGGCACAAAAACAGACACATAGATCAACGGAGCAGAATAGAGAACCCAGAAATAGACCCACAAGCATATGGCAAACTAATCTTTGACAAAGCAGGAAAGAATATCCCAGGGAAAAAAGACAGTCTCTTCAGCAAGTGATTCTGGGAAAACTGGACAGCGACATGCAGAAATATGAACCTGGACCTTCCTTACACCATACACAGAAAGGAACTCAAAATGGATAAAAGACATAAATGTAATACGGGAAGCTGTTAAAATCCTCGAGGAGAAAGCAGGCCAAAACCTCTTTGACCTCGGCCGCAGCAAGGTCTCTGGAGGCTAGGCACACAAAAGCAGAGATGAACTACTGGGACCTCATCAAAATAAAAAGCTTCTGCCCAGTGAAGGAAACAATCAGCAAAAGTAAAACACAACCGATGGAATGGGGGAAGCATTTGCAAATGAGATATCAGATAAAAGGTTAGTATCCAAAATCTATAAAGAATCAGAGGAGGCAAGATGGCGGAGAAGTAGGCAGCTCCATACATGTCACTCGTCCCTGTCTCTCACACGGAGAAGGCCTGAAGTCACAGGAACCCTTACAGAATCCAGGAGTTTGGGAGGAAAAGGAGACAGAGTCCGCTGAGAAAACCTTACAGCGTGAGTGCAAACTGGGGAAGATAAAATCAGACCAGTATCGGAGACGGGGGTGGGGGGGGTGGGGGAGGCGGGGATCCCCTTTGCAGGGAGCCGCTGTGAGTCTAGGGGAAAAAAGAGTGGCCGAAACTGCTCAAGACACTGTCCCTGCCGCTGGAGAAGAGAAAAACCTCCACTCAGGACACAGAGGAACCCGGTTTCCTGCTGTCCAGCTGACCCTAGGCGGGACTCACTCGTCCAAGGCGACCCCCGGTGACACTGCTCCTCGCTCGCCAGCCCGATGTGGAGGGGACGAGAGTAGCGGCTTCCTGCTCGATCCCCAAGGGGAATGCGAGAGGCTCGAAACTGTTTGAGGGACTCGCCTGCGAGTTTATATTTCAGGCAATATCAATGGGGCACAGGGACTGAGATCTGGAATTGAGGCCTGGCTTGGGATATAGAGCACCGCCCACCTTGACTACGCTCCCAGCACAGGGAGATCACTCCCAAAAGAGTTCGCAATGCTTGGTTCAAGAAGGGACTGGGGCGGGGCGCCTGGGTGGCTTAGTCGGTTAAGCGTCCGACTTTCGCTTAGGTCATGATCTCGCGGTTCGTGGGTTCGAGCCCCGCGTCGGGCTCTGTGCTGACTGCCAGCTCAGAGCCTGGAGCCTGTTTCAGTCTGTGACTCCCTCTCTCTCTGACCCTCCCCTGCTCACGCTGTCTTTCTCTCTGTCTCCTAGAAATAAATAAAACATAAGAAGAAGAAGAAGAAGAAGAAGAAGAAGAAGAAGAAGAAGAAGAAGAAGAAGAACGGACTGGGGCGCCACCACTTTTCTCCCCACAACCACCAAGGCAGGACCCCCGCAGGACGCACTGGACCAAACCACGCCCATCCCCGCTAGAGAGCGGCCTTCTTCTCCTCCTCCTCCTCCTCCTCCTTCTTCTTCTTCTTCTTTTTTACCGGAGCCAGGGCGAGACCAACATGGACGCACTGCCCTGATTAATTCTGGTCACTGGCTTGCTTAAACAGTCACATTTAATCCATTCTCCAGATGTAAATTGTACGCGTCCACCGCTACCTTTTTATCTCTTTCTCTCTGGAGCAATCAGACTATATAGTTTCTGTGAGTAGCATTATCGTCATTTCTTTCACCTCCTCTCCAACCACATTCACCACTCTCTTTGAAATAAGCCTCTTAGTCTATCTGCCTGCTCATTTCATTTCCAATTTCGCTTCCTCCATGCCCAGTCATTTCTCTCTTTGTATAGGCTCTTCCACCAGCACTGAATACACCCGGCTATTTATTTGTAGCTCGGAATTCTGGTTCTATGCTTTAGACTGTCCTTTGTCAATGGGGTTTTTTCTTGTTACTTTTTTTAAACCTTTTTTCTTTTTTATGTATTTTTATTTTTAATGTTCATCTTCCCTCCTTCCTTTCTTTTGTTTTTCTTTTTTCCTTGTATGTGTCCCTTCCATTTTTCTTTTTCTTTTTCCCTTTCAGTTTGCGTGTTTACTGGATTTGTCTGTGCGTTTGTGTGCCTTTGTTCCCTGTGTGTTTGTCTCCAGGGCTACCTCAGGAAACAATCCAAAGTACACATGGTGGAGAGTCCCAAATACCACTACGATTAGGAAAATAAAATAATCAAGGTCTCAAGAAGAGAGACCAAGAGACACCAAGAGATCAAGAACACTTTCTGAACAGGACAGGCCCTGGACAGTCAAAGAACCTTCTGAGGTACTGCAGCACTCACAGGTGCAGAGTGCATAACAAGCTTTTAAAACTAACAAGAGATAGTAAGCTAATCAAAATGATGAAACGGAAGAAGTCTCCTCCAAAGAAATTCCAGGAAAAATTGACAGCTAAAGAATGCTCAAAACAGATATAAGCAAAATAACTGAACAAGGATTTAGAAAAATAGTCATAAAATTAAAAATTGGGCTTGAGGGGCGCCTGGGTGGCTTAGTCGGTTAAGCGTCCGACTTTCGCTCAGGTCATGATCTCGCGGTTCGCAGGTTCGAGCCCTGCGTCGGGCTCTGTGCTGACTGCCAGCTCAGAGCCTGGAGCCTGTTTCAGTCTGTGACTCCCTCTCTCTCTGACCCTCCCCTGCTCATGCTGTCTCTCTCTCTCCTAGAAATAAATAAATAAAACATTTTAAAAAAAAGAAAAAAAAACTGGGCTTGAAAAAGGCATGGGAGACATCAGAGAAACTTGCTACAAAGACTATGGAGCTTAAAAATAGTTGTGATGAATTAAAAAATGATATAAATGAGATGCAAAATAAAATGGAGGCGTCCAATGCACGGATTGAAGAGGAAGAAAGGAGACTAAGTGATTTAGAAGACACAATTATAGAAAAAGAGGTAACTGAGAAAAAGAGAGATAAACTGATCCAGGAACACGAAAGGAGAGCTCGAGAGCTCAACGATACAATCAAACGGGATAATATCCATATCATAGGAATTCCAGAAGAGGAAGAGAGAGAAAGGCGCTGAAGGAGTCCTTGAACAAATTATAGCAGAGAACTTCCCCAATCTGGGGAAGGAAACAGATGTTGAAATCCCAGAGGCACAGAGAACTCCCCTCAGATGTAACTTGAGTTGATCTTCTCCACGAAATATAATAGTGAAACTGGCAAAATATAAGGACAAAGAGAGAATTCTGACAGCATCTAGGGAGAAAAGGACCCTAACACATAAAGGGAAACCTATCAGAGTGGTGAAAGATCTATCTACTGAAACTTGGCAGGCCAGAGGAATGGCAGGAAACCTTCAATGCGATGAACAGAAAAAATATGCAGCCAAGAATCCGTTATCCAGCAAGCCTGTCATTCAGAATAGAAGAAGAGATAAAAGTCTTTCCAAGTAACCAAAAATTGAAAAAATTCGTCACCACTAAACCAGCCCTACAAGAAATCCTGAGGAGGACTCTCTGAGGGAAATGTTGCAAAGAACACAAGATATCAGAGACACCACCACAAGCATGAATCCCATAAAGGACACGATGACTCTAAACTCATATTTTTCAATAACAACACTGAATGTAAATGGACTAAAGGCCCCAATCAAAACACATAGGGTAGCAGAATGGATAAAAAAAAAAAAAATCCATCTATTTGCTGTCTACAAGAAATGCATTTTAGAATGGAGGACACCTTCAGATTGAAAGTAAGGGGATGGAGAAATATCTACCATGCTACTAGAAGTCAAAGAAAGCTGGAGTAGCTACACTTATATCAGAAAAACTGGACTTTAAAGTAAAGACAGTCACAAGGGATGAAGAAGGGCATTATATAATAATTACAGAGTCTATTCATAAGAAAGAGCTAACAATTATAAATGTCTATGCACCAAATATGAAAGCACCTAAATATACAAAACAATTAATCACCAACAGAAACACTCTTATGGATAAGAGTGTGCTAATAGCATGGGACTGTAATACTCCACTTACAGCAATGGACAATTCAACTAGACAGAAAATCACTAAAGACACAATGGACTTGAATGGAATGACACATTAGACCAGATGGATTTGACAGATATATTTAGAACTCTACATCCTGAGGCCATGGAATTCACTTTCTTTTCAAGTGTGCATGGCACGTTCTCCAAGATAGATCACATACTGGGACATAAAACATCCCTCAATAAATTTAAAAGAATTGAGGTAATACCGTGCACACTTTTAGATCACAAGGCTATGAAACTTGAAATCAATCACAGAAAGAAGTCTGAAAAACCTCCAAAAACATGGAGGTTAAAGAACACCCTACTGAAGAACGAATGGGCTAATCAAGCAATTAGAGAAGAATTTTTAAAATATATGGAAAAAAAATGAAAACGAAAATACAACAATCCAAACTCTATGGAATCCAACAAAGACAGTCCTAAGAGGAAAGTACATTGCACTCCAGGTCTATTTCAAGAAATTAGAAAAAGCTCAAGTGCAAAATCTAACAGTGCACCTAAAGGAACTAGAGGGAAAGAGCAGAAGACCACCCCAAACCCATTAGGAGAAGAGAAATAATAAAAATCAGGGCAGAAATAAACAATATGGAAACCAAAGAAACAGTTGAACAGATCAATGAAACCAAGAGTTGGTTCTATGAAAAAATAAACAAAATTGTCAAACCTCTAGTCAGGCTTCTCAAAAAGAAAAGAGAGCACTCAAATAGACAAAATCATGAATGAAAATGGACTTATTGCAACCAAGCCCTCAGAAATACAAGCAATTATCAGGGAATTATATGCCAACAAATTGGACAACTGAGAATAAATGGGCAAATTCTTAAACACACACTTACTACCAAAATTCACATGGGAAGAGATAGAAAATCTGAACAGACCCATAACTAATGAGGAAATCGAATCAGTTATCAAAAACCTCCAACAAATAAGAGCCCTGGGCCAGATGGCTTCCCTGGGGAATTCTACCAGACATTAAAAACAGAATTAATCCCAATTCTTCTCAAGTTATTCCAAAAAATAGAAAGCGAAGGAAAACTCCCGGACTCATTTTATGAAGCCAGCATCACACTGATTCCCAAGCCAGACAGAGATCCAGCTAAAAAAAGAGAACTACAGGCCAATATCCTTGATGAATACGGATGCAAAAATCCTCAACAAGATACTTGCAAATCGAATCCAACAGGACATAAAAAGAATTATCCACCAAGATCAAGTGGGATTCATTTCCTGGGTTACAGGGCTGGTTCAATATTCGCAAATCAATCAATGTGATACATCACATCAACAAAAGAAAACATAAAAACCATATGATCCTGTTGATAGATGCAGAAAAAGCATTTGACAAAATACAGCATCCCTTCTTAATAAAGACTCTCGAGAAAGTCGGGATAGAAGGTACTTACCTAAACATCATGAAAGCCATCTATGAGAAGCCCTCAGCTAACATCATCCTCAATGGGGAAAAACTGAGAGCTTTCCCCCTGAGATCAGGAACACGACAGGGGTGTCCACTCTCACCACTGATGTTCAACATAGTGCTGGAAGTCCTAGCATCAGCCATCAGACAACAAAAGGAAATAAAAGGCATTAGCATTAGCAAAGAAGAAGAAAAACTCTCACTTGTCGCAGACGACGTGATACTCTACATATAAAGCCTGACAAGACTCCACCAGAAGCCTACTAGAGCTGATCCATGAATTCAGCAAAGTCGCAGGCTACAAAATCAATGTACAGAAATTGGTTGCATTTTTATACACCAAAAATGAAGCAACAGAAAGAGAAATAAAAAAACTGATCCCATTCACAATTGCACAAAAAATCATAAAATACCTCGGAATAAACCTAACCAAAGATACAAAATATCTATGATGAAAACTATAGAAAACTTATGAAGGAAATTGAAGAAGACACAAAGAAATGGAAAAACATTCCATGCTCATGGATAGGAAGAATAAATATTGTTAAAATGTCATTAAATACCCAAAGCAACCTACATATCCAATGCAATCCCAATAAAAATTGCACCAGCATTTTTCTCAAAACTAGAACAAACTATCCTAAAATTTGTATGGAACCACGAAAAACCCCGAATAGCCAAACTAATATTGAAGAAGAAAACCAAAATGAGAAGCATCACCCTCCCAGACTTTAGCCTCTCCTACAAAGGTGTCATCATCAAGACAGTATGGTATTGGCACAAAAACAGACACACAGACCAGTGGAATAGAATAGAGAACTCAGAATTGGACCCAAAAGTGTACAGCCAACCAATCTTGACAAAGAAGGAAAGAGTATCCAGTTGAAAAAAGACAGCCTCTTTAACTGATGGTGCTGGGAGAACTGGACAGCAACATGCAGAAGAATGAAACTAGACCATTTTCTCACATCATACACAAAAATAAACTCAAAATGGATAAAATACCTTAACGTGAGATAGGAAACCATCAAAACCCTAGAGGAGAAGCAGGAAACAAACTCCTTGACCTCCATTGCAGCAATTTCTTACTTGACACATCCCCAAAGGCAAGGGAATCAAGAGCAAAAATGAACTATTGGGACCTCATCGAGATGAAAAGCTTCTGCACGGCAAAGGAGACAATCCATAAAACTAATAGTCAGCCGACGGAATGGGAAAAGATAGTTGCAAATGACATATCAGATAAAGGGCTAGTATCCAAAGTCTATAAGGAACTCACAAAACTCCACACCCGAAAAACAAACAACCCAGTGAAGACATGGGCAGAAGATATGAACAGACACCTCTCCAAAGAGGACATCCAGATGGCCAACAGACACATGAAATGGTGCTCAGCATCCCACCTCATCAAGGAAATACAAGTCCAAACCACACTGAGATACCACCTCACGCCGGTCAGAGTGGCTAAAATGAGCAAATCAGAGGACTCTAGATGCTGGCAAGGATGTGGAGAAATGGGCACCCTCCTACACTGTTGGTGGGAAGGTAAACTGGTGCAGTCCCTCTGGAAAACAGTGTGGAGGTTCCTCAAAACATTAACAATAGAACTCCCCTGTGACCCAGCAATAGCACTGCTAGGAATTGACCCAAGGGACACAGGAGTGCTGATGCATAGGAGAACATGTACCCCAATGTTCGTAGCAGCACTTTCAACAAAGCCAAATCATGGAAAGAGCCTAAATGTCCATCAACTGGCGAATGGATCAAGAAGATGTGGTTTATCTACACAATGGAATACTACATGGCAATGAGAAAGAATGACATCTGGCCTGTGTAGCAGTATGGATGCACCTTGAGGGTGTTATGCTGAGCGAGATAAGTCAGGCAGAGAAGGACAGATGCCATGTGTTTGCACGTATAGGTGGATTAGGAGGAACTTAAAAAAATTTTTTTTAATGTTTTATTTATTTCTGAGAGAGAGAGAGGCAGCATGAGCAGGGGAGGGACAGAGAGAGAGGGAGACACAGAATCTGAAGCAGCTCCAGGCTCTGAGCTGTCAGCACAGAGCCCGACACGGGGCTCAAACCCACAAACTATGAGATCATGACCTGAGCCGAAGTTGGATGCTTAACCGACTGAGCCACCCAGGCGCCCCTGGAACAGGAGAAACTTAACAGAGGACCATGGGGGAGGCGAAGGGGAGAAACTAGTTGAGGAGAGGGAGGGAGACTCCCCCAAATCATGACAGACTCTTGAATACCGAGAACAAACAGGGCCGATGGAGCTGGGAGAGAGGAGAAGGGGGGTGACGGGCATGGGGGGGGCACTTGTGGGGAGGAGCACTGGGTGTTATATGGAAACCAGCTTGACAATAAACTATATTAAAAAATGTTTTTGGAAACTCTGAGTAAAAAGAATTCAGTTTTGTGCAAGATATCCCACAGCTTTCAACGTTTAATGCCACTAAGCATTTTAAAACAGGATGTGTGCTTTGGTATATGCAGTGTTTCTCAGATCTATTTGATTAAGGAGCTTTTTATTAAAGGCAAACTTATTAATAAAAAAATAAGATAATTGAATTAACAATTTAAAAGCATCCCACAAATGGGGCGCCTGGGTGGCTTAGTCGGTTAGGCGTCCGACTTTCGCTTAGGTCATGATCTCGCGGTTCGTGGGTTCGAGCCCCGCGTCGGGCTCTGTGCTGACTGCCAGCTCAGAGCCTGGAGCCTGTTTCAGTCTGTGACTCCCTCTCTCTCTGACCCTCCCCTGCTCACGCTGTCTCTCTCTCTCTCTCTCCTAGGGAAAAAAAAAATTAAAAAAAAATAAAAATAAAAATAAAAGCATCCCACAAAGAAAACCTTAGGTCAAGAGGACTTTCCTGGTGAATTCTGTCCATCGTTTAAGGAATTTTATCACACAAAAAGGATGCTTTAGCAACTCATTCATGAAAGAATATTCCCAACTCATTTTAAGAAGTCAGGATCATTCCAACCCAAAACCAAGCAAAGACATTACGAGAAACAGACACTACAGACCACTACTGCTCAGGAACATACACACAAACATTCTCAACAAAATATTCAGAAAATTAAATCTCGCAATCAGGTGAAGTTTGATCCTGGAATGCAATATTGGTTTAACACCTGGAAATTAACCCAATTTACCACATTAAGAGGTAAAGGGGTAAGACCACAGAATGATTTAAATAGATGCTGATAAAGCTTTGAAAAAACACACACTTAGGACAACTCTCAGAAAACCTGGTAAAGTGTACCCACAAAAACCTACAGCTATCATAATAGTGAAAAGACCGTGCTCCCTAACATTGGGAACAAAGAAAAGAGGTACGTTCTGGTCAGTTGTATTTAACATTTTACTAGAGGTCGTAGCTAATGTGATAAAAAGAGAAGTACTTCCAAGTGACAAAAGTTAGCAAGAGCTAAAACTTTATGTATAAGTTATGCTAACTGTGTGTGTAAAAACTCATAAGTAATCCACCAAAAACTGAACAAAGCCTGGCTAGATCTAATGATCAAATTTCACAACACTGCAGGATAGGAGGTCAAGAGACAAAAATCCATTTTTTCTATGACATACACAGTGAATAGTTGAAAAATGAAACATTAGCATTTAAAATAGCATCAAAAAAAAAACAAGGAAAACACTCAGCAGGGGGACTTCCTGGGGGCGGCGGTGTCGGGTGCAGCGACAGGAGGGACCGGCCTGAGGTCCACGGCCAGCCAGGCCAGCACGCGGTGCCTGGAGAAGGGCGGGCAGTCGGTTCCTTGCAGCTGGAGACAGAAACGGGCCTGGGGCACTGGTGGCCCCCACACTGAGGGTCTCGGACCTTGTTCCCTGGCAGCAGGGAGCGAGTAGGGGGCTAGCCAGGTCGTCCTCAGCACCCTCAGATCTGCCTCGGGGGCCCGCCCTGGCTGCGCTGCGGGGAGCAGAGATGCTGGCGGCAAGCCGACCGTGGAGGAGGCCACCACAGCACCCAAGCAGAAAGGGACAGGCCTGAGCAGGGGCCAGCAGGGGACGAGATTCACAGACGGACCGAGGGGGCGGTCACAGGGGCTCCGGGTGGCGGAGGAAGGAAGGAGGCAGGTGGGGTCTTGTGTAAGGTTCTTGGCACATCTCTTACCGCAGCTGCGTCACCAGGTCCCACCCAGAGCCTCCGAAAGCTGTGCTGTCCTCCTTACAGCTGCTGCACGTCCCCGTCCCCAGAGGCTCACGTGACAGGGCACAGGGGGTGTCATTTACCACCTGCCGAGGGAGGCACCAGCGAGGGAAGAGGTATGTTAATTGGGAGGGCACAGGCGAGGGAGAAAACGACCACCGTCCGCTCTGGCGCTTTGGGGGAAGGGACAGGACAGGGGTGAGGACGTGGACTTGGTGACCCCGAATTAGTTGGAAGAAGAGCAGTCTCGAGGATGGAGCTTCAGAGACCCCAGTGTCCTTGGCAATGCCCTTACGCTGTCAGCTTGGGGTCCCCACCTGGGAAACCGCCTTGGGCCTGCTCACCGAGGAGGCCACCTGCCATGGCCTGTCCACACCGGGAGGCCAAGAAAAGGGCGCCTGGGCAGGGACCTTGATCAAGGAGGGTACGGCAGTGCAACGAGGGGTCTGCTGGCTAGAGAAGACGGAATGAACGGGGAAGTGAAGAGGGGAAGCTGGCCCCGGGACACGTGGATTCAGGAGGGGGAGGCTTCAGGTTAGAAGAGGGACACCATTTCCAGCCACAGCTGGGAGGAAAGGGCTCGTGTATCTCCAACACTGTAGAAGTTCACTTTTGTAGCTCATTTAAGTCATTAATAAGGCTATGAAGGTAGAAGGTCTATTATGGCTGTTAGGAAGATGGGGAAACCGAGGCCCAGATAGATCCGAAGGTCAGAACTGCCCTGCATACAAACCTAAATTCAAGTTCCAGGCTGTGGCTCGTGCGTGGTTCACCCGCACAGCCTGTAAGCTTTCTGGGAGCAGGGCCGCGGGTCACAATTCCAGGACAACACACATGTGCACCCTCTCCCTGAGCACTGAGCCCACGGCATTTAACCCTTGTTGGCCAAGTTGGTCCATTGAGACTGTTCCAGCTCGGATTGAATAGGCCCATGGCACAAATCCCAGCTCACAAAGAAATGGTCATTGGCCAGTGGTTGGCAAGCTTTTTCTATACAGGACCAGTTAGGAAAAATATTCTTGGCCTCACAGGACCGATCTTCACTTCAGCTACTCCCCTCTGGTGCCCGGCCATGGCTGTGTTCACATCAAAATTTACACAACAGGAGGCCAGATTGGGGCCACAGGCTGAGGTTTGCTAACTCCAGCATGCCATAAACAATTTACTGGAAGACAGCTATAGGGTGGAGGTGGATGGCAGATCCCAAAGGAGGGGGTTCACATTCTTCCTCCTTCCTGTAAAGAACAAATTCTGTGAGGACAGGAGGAGGAGGATGGTCTACCTTTAACTTGGGTCCACAGCCTGTCAGGTGCCTTGTCTTCATCAGCTGTAATCCTCAAGGTCACTCGGGAAGGTTTTAACCCCTATTTTCCAGGTTAGACGAAAAGAGGCCCAGGTAGAAGCTGCCCGTGATTACACAGCACGGAGACAAACCTGGAAGGTCCCTGCTGGCCAGTGAGGCCTCAGGCCCACCAGGACGGCAAAGACGAGGTAGCCCGCGCTGGCTGCTGAGCAAGTCAGCCCAGGAAGACTGGGACAGAGACTCAGGAATCAGAAGGGGTCCTCATGCACCCGCAGGAAACCTCTGGAGGTGTAGGGAAGCTTTGTAGGCTACTTTTTTGTTTTGTTTTTAAATATAATTTATTGTCAACTTCGTTTACATCCAACACCCAGTGCTCATCCCACCAAGTGCCCTCCGCGGTGCCCATCACCCATTTTACCTCCCCCACCCGTCCACTCACCCTCAGTTTGTTCTCTGTACTGAAGAGTCTCTTGTCGTCTGCCTCCCTCCCTCTCTGTCTGTAACTATTTTTCCCCTTCTCCTCCCCATAGTCTTTTGTTAAGTTTCTCAGGATCCCCGTGTGAGTGAAAACACAGGATCTCTGTCTTTCTCTGACTGACGTATTTCACTCAGCATAATACCTTCCAGTTCCATCCACGTTGCTACAAGTGGCGTGATTTCATTCTTTCTCATTGCCAAGTAGTATTCCATTGTACATATAAACTACATCTTCTCTATCCACTCATCAGTTGATGGGCATGTAGGTTCTTTCCATAATTTGACTATTGCTGAAAGCGCTGCTGTAAACATGTGCCCCCATGAATCAGCACTCTGCTATCCTTTGGGTAAATTCTTAGTAGTGCTATTGCTGGGTTGTAGGATACCTCTATTTTTAGTGGTCTGAGGAAACTCCACACTGTTTTCCAGAGGGGATGCACCAGTTTGCATTCCCACCAACAGTGTAGGAGGGTGCCCGTTTCTCCACATCCTCACCAGCATCTGTAGTTTCCTGGGTTGTTCATTTTAGCCACTCTGACCGGCATGAGGTGGTATCACAGTGTGGTTTTGACTTGTATTTCCCTAATGATGAGTCAGTGGGGCATCTTTTCATGTGTCTGTCGACCATCTGGATATCTTTGGAAAATTGTCTATTCATTTCTCCTGCCCATTTCCTCACTGGATTGTTTTTTATGTGTTGAGTTTGGTAAGTTCCTTATCAATGTGGCATAGTAGCCCGTTTTGTTATGTTATTTGCAAATATCTTTTCCCATTCCGTCACTTGCCTTTTAGCTTTCTTGATTATTTCCTTTGCAGTGCAGAAGCTTTTTACCTTGATGAGGTCCCAATAGTTCATTTTTCCTTTTAATTCTCTTGCCTTTGGAGATGTGTCGAGCAAGAAATTGTTGAGGCTGTGGCCAAAGAGGTTGTTGCCTATTTTCTTCCCCAGGGTTTTCATGATTTCTTGTCTCAGATTCAGGTCTCTTGTCCATTGTGAGTTTATTTTCTATATGGTGTAAGAAAGCGGTCTCGTTTCGTCCTTGCGCATGTTGCCATCCAGTTCTCCCAGCACTGTTTGCTAAAGAGACTGTCTTTTTTCCATTGGATACTTCTTCCCACTTTGCCAAGGATTCGTTGGCCATAAGTTTATGGGTCCAATTGTGGGTTCTATGTTCTATTCCACTAGTATATGTGTCTGTTTTTGTGCCAATACCATCCTGTCTTGAGGATTACAGCTTTGAAGGAGGCTAAAGTCTGGGCTTGTGATGCCTCCCCACTTTGATTTTCTTCTTCAGTAGTAATTTGGCTATTTGGGGTCCTTTGTGGTTGTTTACAAATTTTAGGATTTGAGAAGAATGCCAGTGCAATTTGGATTGGGATTGCACTGAATGTGTAGATTGCTTTGGGTAGTATTGACATGTTAGCAATATTTATTCTTCCAGTCCATGAGCATGGAATATTTTTTCACTGCTTTCTGTCTTCTTCAATTTCCTTCACAAGCTTACTACAGTTTTCAGCCTACAGATCATTTACATCTTTGGTTAGGTTTATTCCTAGATATTTTATTATTCTGGGTGCAATTGTAAATGGGATCAGTTTCTTTTATTTCCCTTTCTGGTGCTTCATTATTGGTGTATAAAAATGCAACCGATTTCTGTACGTTGATTTTTGTACCCTGCAACTTTGCTGAATTCATGGATCAGTTCTAGCAGTCTTTTGGTGGAGTATTTCCGGTTTTCCATACACAGTATCATGTCATCTTCAAAAAGTGAACGTTTGATGTCTTCTTTGTCAATTTTGATCCCTTTGATTTCCCTTTGTTGTCTGCTGGCTGATGCTAGGACTTCCAGCGCTATGTTGAACAACAGTGGGGAGACTGAACATCGCTGGCGTGTTCCTCATCCCAGAGGGAAAGCTCTCCGGTTTCCCCACTGAGGACGATATTAGCTGTGGGCGGATCAGCTCCTGGAGCATCCTGAGCTTAGACCCTAACCCTGACTACAGCCCCCCTCCACAGCATGACTCTAGCCGTACCCCTAAGGCTCACTGGAACCCTAACCTGACCCAGCCCCCCTCCACAGCCTGACTCTAGCCATACCCTAAGGCTCACTGGAGCCCTAACCTAACCCAGCCCCCTCCACAGCCTGACTCTAGCCATACCCCTAAGGCTCACTGGAGCCCTAACCTGACCCAACCCCTCCACAGCCTGACTCTAGCCATACCCCTAAGGCTCACTGGAGCCCTAACCTGACCCAGCCCCCCTCCACAGCCTGACTCTAGCCGTACCCCTAAGGCTCACTGGAACCCTAACCTGACCCAGCTCCCCTCCACAGCCTGACTCTAGCCGTACCCCTAAGGCTCACTGGAGCCTTAACCTGACCCAGCCCCGCGCATGGGCCCTCATTTCAGTCCTCCAAGGAGATAGCAGGGCTGGTGCCACTTCAGCCCTGGCGCCTCCCCCAGATGCACCCTTACCCTACCTAGCCCAGGCTCTCTCTCCACACGGGAACCCCCAAGTCTGGGATCTGAGAAAACCAGGGCCCCAGGCCAGAAGCAGTGCAGGATGACTCGGCGTGGCACACGGAACATCACCATGCCATTTCCAAAACGTGGATGGAGCTGCATGAGGGGGCACCTGAGGCCCACCTGTAGCCTAGGCCAAAGAGGAGGCTGGCCTTTGAAGCCAAGGCTGAAGGCTGAGCAGCAGCCTCCCATGTGCCCACAACTCAGCCATCTGGGGTAGACCACCGCGCTGCTGGCGGCTCAAGGCCTGATGCCTCCGGGAATCTACCCCTAACCGTAACCCTAACTCAACCCTAAGCCCTAAGCCTTAACCCTAACCCCTGAAACTAACCTTAAACCCTAACCCCTAACATGTAACTCTCACCCCTCACCCTAACCCCTATCCCCTCACCCTCACCCCTATTCAGTACACGATATCCCCAAATCGTAACCTAAAATCCGTTTGAACCCTAACCCTAACGCTTAGGAGAGAACTGTAAGCCAGAACCCTAACGCAAACCCAAACCCTGAATCTAAAACCTGAATCCAAGCCTTGTTAGAGTTTAATCCCAACCCCTACCTCTCTGATCCTTGACGTCTGCTCCTGATATCACCCCTACTCCTGCGCCCTAACCACTCGCTCTGAGACCGTGCTGCTTGGGTTCCTAAGAACTGCATCTGCAGAGACCGCGAGCCTTCCCTGCAGACGGGAGGAACCGCAGAGCGCGTGCGCGGGTCCCCCGGCCCGGACGGCAGGGGGCGTCCCCGAGTCAAAGCCAGGAATGCGCGCGCCCGGAAGGACCCCGGAGGGGAGGAGTGGGCCGAGCGCGGGCCGAGCAAGGACGGAGATGGCCGAGTGGCGGCGGGCACTGGCGAGGGCGGACGGAAAGGGCGGAGACGGAGCGGAAAGGTCCGAAGTTGAGCCGCTGTGGAGCGACGGAGGCAGACGAGTGACGGAAGAGGCCGAAGGCCTGGGCGCGGGCGCGGGGGCCGCGCGGCGGGACGGCCGAGCGCGGGAGCAGAGGCTGAGCACCGCGCGGCCGCCCCGAGCGGTGCCGGTAGGAACGGGACTTTAGTGCAGCCTCTAAGGTGACCGGGAAGGGGGCGGCTGGGGGGCCCGCGAACTGGGAAGGCCGGGGCGGCTGGGGAGACCCCCGGGCGTTGAGTGGGGGCGGGGCACGAGCTGGGAAGGATCCGTAAGCAGGGGGAGGGGCGGGGGTGGCGGCCCGGGGTCCTTCAGCAGGAGTGGGCAGGAGGCACAGTCCTGGGGAGTCGGAGAAGGTCGGGGGCGTGGGGAGGCCGGTGTCTTTAGTTGAGGCGGGGCACGGACGGACTGTGCAGGGGCGCCATGGCGGGGGGGGCGGGGAGCCCCAGGAGTCTCTAGTTGGAGGCAAGGCGGGGATGGACTGAGGAGGCGCCGTGGGCAGGGCTGGGGTCGTTAAGTAGGGGTGGGTAGGAACCAACAGGGGCGTCCTGGGAGGGGTGAGGGGAGGGGACGGACCGGACGGTGGAGCGGGGGAAGAGCGGAAGGGCCGGCCCTGCAGTCCTTAGTAGCGGGCGGGGCGCGGGCGGGCGCCCGGGGGCCTTAAATACGGGCGGGGCCGGAGTGCACAGTCCTGGGGCACCGCGGGAGGGGCGGGGGGCGGCCCGGGTCCTTAGCTGGGACGAGGCACGGATGGCCTGCGAGGCGCCGAGTCCAGGGCGAGGCGGGGAGAGGGGGCAGTCGGGGTCCTCAGGTGGGGGCGGAGCTCGACCGGACTGTGGGGGCGCCGTGGGAGGACCGGAGGGCGTTAGGCGCGGAGGGCTGGAGTGGAGGACTGGGGGGACGGCTGGGGTTTCCTGCCCAGGGTTTAGGGAGACCCGGGCAGCACAGCGCGGGCCCAGGAGGCATGAACCGCGGGAGGTGGGCAGGTCCCTGGAGCCGCTGCCCCACAGGGCACGTTGAACTCCCCGGAGGGGTCCCTGGGGACTCGAAGGTCCTAGTGCCGCTCTCCGGATCTAAATCAGGCCCGGCCCAGGGAAGGTGCGGGCCACGCCAGGGTCGCGGTGCACCCGCACGACGCGGACGTGAGCGGGGTCATCGGGGACCCTGGGCAGCCGCCCCGCGGGCCCGGGGCTCAGGCCTCACGGCACCTGACACCGCTGGCGCCGGCGGCGCTCGCGCGAAGGTCGGTGCCTCGTTCTGTCTTCCTGCTGGCCGCAGGGGTCCTGGGAGGAATGGCCTTTGTTGTGACCCTGACGATTTTGTCCCTCAGCGGCTTTGTCTGCTCGTGCAAAGCGCTTAGCACGGAGTGGTAGTCGGCGCAGGCTGTGTGGCAGTCGCCGGCAGCGCGTTCGTTTCCTTTCAGGGAGAGGACAGTCGGGTTCCCGCGCGGGGTGCACCCCATGCCTGTTTCTAGGGTTTCAGCAGAGCCTTAACAGTCTGTCCTGCGTTATTGTCGAAACAGGGGGCTCAGAGTTTCCTGAGCTTATGCTGCCCCCTGAAACCCTTATGTCTGAGAGTCCCCCACCTGGCACTTGCTCTAGCGTCTGAGATTAACCCCGCCCCCTGCACTGGCTCTAACGTCTGAGAGTGCCCCCCAGCACTCGCTCTCATGTCTGAGAGTACTCTGGCCTGGAGCTCGCTCTCATGGCTGAGACTCCCCTCGCCCCGCTGCACTCACTCCAACACCCCCAGCGCCGCACTCTCTCTCATGTCAGGAGCCCAGAGCTTCAAGCCTAACCGAGCAGCCAGCCCAGGTCCGCAGGTGGTGACAGGCACTGCAGTGTACAGTAGGACGCCTGGCAGACCGGCTGCCCAGGTACTGATGGGCACTGGCGCACAGCGGGACTCCCATAAGACCAGGTCCCTGGGTGATGACGGGCACTGCGGCGCACAGTAGGACGCCTGGCAGACCAGCTCGCCAGGTAGTGATGGGCACTGTGGTGCACAGTGGGACGCCTGGCAGACCGGCTCCCCAGGTAGTGATGGGCACTGGCGCACAGTAGGATGCCGGGCAGACCAACTCCCCTGATGCTGATGGGCACTGTGGCGCACAGTAGAACACCCGGCAGACCAGCTCGCCAGGTAGTGATGGGCACTGGCGCACAGTGGGACACCCAGAAGACCAGGTCCCCGGGTGGTGACGGTCACTGCAGCGCACAGTAGGACGCCCGGCAGACCGGCTCCCCAAGTGGTGACGGGCGCTGCAGTGCACAGTAGGACGCCGGCCCCAGCAGGTGCAGACTGCCGGTCAGAGCGGGGCCCACGGGTGTTGGGCTGAATGGGACCACCCGTGACCCTGCGCCTGCTGCGGAAGGACCGGGAAGGCCCACTCTGACCCCGTTGCACTGAGTGCTTCCCGAGCGTCCCCAGCCGTCTGCTGGTTGCCTGATCGCAGTGGGACGTGGGGCAGGAGGACACTTCCTGGGAGCCTGCACTCACGTGAACATTCCAGGGAAACTCATATACGGCAGAACGTGTCTGAAATACGCTCACAGCGTTTGTAACATATTTTTAACCAAAAACAAGCATACGCCCCTGCTCTAATACAGTAAGGTTAGCCCTTGAAAGAACAGTATTTTCCCCGCGAACATGGGTGTATTTGGGAGTAAGAGCTGTGACTGCGGACAAGGAATCACAGATGTGACGCGCTCAGCGGACGGGGGTGTTGCTCGTGGAGGAGGAGGGAGGCGGCTGCCCTGGAAGAAGCCAGAGAGAATCCAGGCTTCGGGTGGCAGTTTCTGACTGCTACCTTGCAGGGGTGGGCTTCTCCCGGGAGCCCCAGGGTGCCCCGTGCCCTGCTGGGGTCCGTCCGGGATGTCTTCCTGTTGACGCCAGAATCTGGGGCCCCTGAGTGTTCCCCCTTAGCACTGAGTGATGGTGCCCCCAAGCGGCCCCTCACCATCCTTTTTGGTGAGAGTCCCGCTGTTGTCTCCCTAACAGGGGAGGGTGCCCAGAGTCCCAGGAGGAGGGTGAGGTGACGAGCAAACAGCGGGGCTGAGTCCGAAGTTCCCGGCGGTGCCAGCCGTCAGGGCGTCAGGGTCTACACAGTGTGAAACACGGCAAATACCCACTCCATAAATGGAGTATTTCCTCTTGGCTTTTTGAAATAAAGCGGACGAGAGGATAATGCCAGGTCAGGTTCCTGAAGATTTAGGGAAGAAATTCTGCTTGTCAGCCTCTCAGACTGAACTTTTAAAAGCAGAGTAATTTGTTCTTTGAAGCGATTTCACAGACATAGGGTGTCTGGGTTATTTCACGGTGATTTTCAATGATAAGAAAGCCTTAAGAATTTGTGAGGATAAAAGTGATAAAATATAAGCTTTTTCAGGTGTTTTCCATGTTTCCAAAAGGATTAAAAATGGGAACTATGTTTTTAATAATTTATTCACGTTTTTTTAAAGATTATTTTAATTTTTTAAAAATGTTTTTATTTAGGGGCGCCTAGGTGGCTTAGTCGGTTAAGCGTCCGACTTTCGCTTAGGTCATGATCTCGCGGTTCGTGGGTTCAAGCCCCACGTCGGGCTCTGTGCTGACGGCCAGCTCGGAGCCTAGAGCCTGTTTCAGAGTCTATATCTCCCTCTCTCTCTGACTCCCCTGCTCACGCTGTCTCTCTCTCTGTCTCTCTCTCTCTCTCCTAGAAATAAATAAAAATATTTTTAAACAAATATTTATTTTTTGGACACATAACCAGCTGAGCCACCCAGGCACCCCTAGTTCGTTTGCTTTAGAGAGAGAGAATACGAGCAGGGGAGGGGCAGAGAGACGGGGAGACAGAGGATCCAAAGTGGGCTCTGTGCCGTCAGCAGAGAGCCGGACTGGGGGCTTGAACCCACGAACCGTGAGATCATGACCTGAGCCGAAGTCGGATGCTTAACAGACTGAGCCACCCAGGCGCCCCTAGTGGTAACTTTAAAAGAGCCAGGAATCTGGGGCACCTGGGGGGCTCAGTCTGCAGAGCATCCGACTCTACTTAAACAAATACATTTATTGGTGTGCGTGGAGGGCTCAGTAAAGCATCCAAATGTACTCAAAAAATAAACGTATGGGGTGCCTGGGGGGCTCCATCGGTTGAGCGTCTGTCTTTGGCTCAGGTCATGATCTCACGGTTCGTGGGTTTGAGACCCGCGTCCGGCTCTGTGCTGACAGCTCAGAGCCTGCAGCCTGCTTCAGCTTCTGTCTCCCCCTCTCTCTGCCCCTCCCCCACTCACGCTGCCCCTCTCTCTCTCTCTCTCTCTCAGAAATACATTAAAAGAAATTTTTTTAAATAAATAAATATGAAACGTGCAGGAATTTAAAGTGCAGCAGGAGTGAAACCACAAGGCCCAAATGGTCAGTTTAAGAAAAAAAAATTTTCTTTAATTTTTATTTCTGAGAGAGAGACAGCATGAGCAGGGGAGGGTCAGAGAGAGAGGGAGGGAGACACAGAATCCGAAGCAGCTCCAGGCTTCGAGCTGTCAGCACAGAGCCCGACGCGGGGCTCAAACCCACAAACTGAGATCATGACCTGAGCCGAAGTCGGACGCCCAAGCGACGGAGCCCCCAGGCGCCCCTCGAACGGCAGTTTTTTTTTTTTTAATGTTTTATTTATTTCTAGGAGAGAGAGAGAGAGAGAGAGACAGCGTAAGCAGGGGAGGGTCAGAGAGAGAGGGAGTCACAGACTCCAAAACAGGCTTCAGGCTCCGAGCTGGCAGTCAGCACAGAGCCCGACGCGGGGCTCGAACCCACGAACGGCGAGATCATGACCTGAGCGAAAGTCGGATGCTTAACCGACTAAACCACCCAGGCGCCCCCTCGAACGGCAGTTTTGAAGGTCACCGAGCGCGGCACAGAGGAGCCTCCACGTGGATAGACGCCTGCCTCGGTCCGGCCTGTGCAGGTGTCCTGGGCGGCGAGGTCGGCCGTCAGCGCTGAAGTAGAAAAGGGGAAACCCGAAGGTCAAAGCTCAGGGTTTACCCGGCAGCTGCGCCGCCTGGCCGTGGAGGAGCTGCCGCCCCCTCATCCTGCCCAGAAAGCCCGCATGGCCTCTGCGCCTCGTTTGCTCAGTGACCGTGTGCAAGCGTGCATGCCTGGCCCCAGGGACCTGCGGTCTGGAAGGGACAGGAAGGCGCGGCTGTGACAGCTGGCGGATCCCCCAGGTGAGGTCCTGGTGTGTAGGCGTGCCCCACCCCGACCCGGAGGGGGCACAGAGTCTCCAGCTTTTCCGTCCTCCACCCAAAGCCTGGACGTGCCCTGTGCCCTCCGGCACATTTCACAGTGTGGGCCAAGGGTGTGGTCCTTCCAGCAGGAGCTGAAAACCTTCTCGGTGACTCTGGTACCCGCGTGTGTTCCTGTGGGTGACGGGTCACCCTCACGTGGGCCCTGTCGTCCCGGTCCCACTGCTGGCGTGGACCGTGTCATGCTGGTCCTGCTGCTGGCGTGGGCCCTGTCACCCTGATTTCTTCTTGGGAGCCTCCCCTCTCACCCGCCCTCAGCCTGCAGCCCACCCACTGTTACGAACGTCTCTGCCTTGATGGGCCCCCGGCTGACGGGTACCCGATGGAAGAAGGTGTATGAGAACGCGGAGCAGTGATGTCCCTGCGTCTGAGGCAGGATACAGTCCCCACAGAACCCCCTGCAGAGTGTCAGTAAGGGAACAGAGCTGCACACTTAGGAGTGAGCAGAGCATGTGACCATGATGCCTCGCCCCCAGCCCCACCACCTGGGATGTACAGGTTCTGGGCTCTGGGCTCCTAGAAGTAGCCATCCAGGGAGAGCACTTGGGGTGTGCTTGGGCAGGTCTCTGCGCCCAGACTCAGTGGTGCCATCAGGAAATTAGAGGGTCTCCCTGGGAGGGGGCAGAGAAGGAGAGAAGGACGGAGGAGGTTCTGCCTGGGGGCAGGGGTTTCAGAGAAGGACAGATAATGGGACAGGGGTGTCCTAACCCGGGGAGTCAGGAGGGGCAGAGGGAAAGGAACCCCTGGGAGGCAGTCCTGGGGGTGACTTGGGAGCCCCACTGGGACCCACCAGGCCCGGCCAGCACACAGTGGGTCAGTGGTGCGATGCCAGAGGAGGGGCTGGTGGAATGCCAGCCCTGGGGTCTCCTGCAGGTCTGTGCTCATGCAGAGCAGAAAGCCCACACCCAGGTCGGTGTCCCCAGTTGGACAGCAGAGTGGGACCTGACCCTGTCCAAGGTGGCCCTACAACACGAGAGGCTGTGTCCACATGGGGACCCTCCTTTGCGGTTTTCCAGCGTTTGGGAAGAGACCAGGGGGCGCATGAGTCACGGCACGCCCACTCTGGAGTCGCAGGAACACCGAGCTCTGGTTTAGACTGCGACCCTGACCTCTGCACTCTCACATGACCCTAACTCATAACTCTAATCCTCACCCTGAACTAGCTGAGATCCACAGAAGTCGCAAACCATACAACCCCGTGTCACCTCATGAGCTCTGTTGACCCCTGAGACCTGCCCTGACCCTAACCCAGACGTGGAGTTTGCCCGGGACGGAAGCCCCACCCTCAGCTCCCCGCTTAGACCTCCGCCCCCTCCCCCCCCCACAGTGGTAAACTTCCACTGCAGGCCCTGTCCCCACGGCCCCCGTGCACCACGGGTGCTGCCGGCAGAGCAGCCATGCAGTCTGGGGTGCGAGGTGGGCGTCCGGGCCACCGGATGGGGGCCTCCCGGACGCCGCATCTGGACTCTGGCTGGGGGCTGGAGGCTGTCCCCAGCAAGTCCCTGAGAGCCACGGCTCCTGGAAGCACAGTCTCAAGGGTAGGAGCTGGTTGTCCAATGGAAGTCTTTGAGCTTGACCCATTTCTTGTCACTTCCAGGCTGAAATGACACATCCCTGCCCTCCTGACCTGGGTCCTACTCTGTCTGTATCATCTCTTTCTGTGTCCTGGATGGGACTCAGAGGGCCTCTCCTGGGGTGACACGTGGCTTTGTGTTCTGACGTCTGAAATACTTCTGCCGGAATGAGCAGGTGGCCCCCCGCAAACGGACGTGAGGCCAGGAATGGCCGTCCCTGGACCACGCGAGCTGGGACAGGAGGGCAGAGTGTCCTCGGCCACCTCGAGGGTGGGACCGCTCGCAGCGGCACAGGGCGCAGGGTCATCCAGTGACGGAAGGTAGGCGGGAGGTTGGAGTGTGTGCACACAGCAGGGGGCATCCTGGGTGAACGCACAGGGAGCAGCGACTGATGTGTGAAACCCCACCGGTGAGCTCCCTGCTGGTAGGCGGCTGGGCGGGGGCAGAGGGTTTGGGTTTACACACTTACATGTTATGGTGTAGACATGTCCTGTGTCTGCAGACACACACGTGCACGTATGCACAGGTCTGGGGCCGCCATGCGTGCATAAACCCTCGTTTCCTAGGTCACTTACCGCGAAAACGCACAGCCAGTTTGCCTAAATGTTCATAAAGACTCAGGTACCAAGCTCATACCTCCTGCTACTTTGACCTTGACCTCGTGACCCCTGGGGTCCTGACTGCACCAGTTCAGCTTTTCACCTGGCTGGCAGACTTCCCCTCGGCCCCGTTCACAGACCTGTTCTCTCACGGCCATGAGGGGGCTCCGGGTGTGCCCCCCAAGCCCAGAGGAGAGGCCCGCTGGGTGCCCGGGACCCACAGGAGGCCGCAGGGATGGGAGGCTCCGCCCACCTGCGCCTCCGGAGGTCCCCGGTCACGCCCCTCCTGGCGCAGTGTTCCTGAGCCAACACGAGAGGGCGCTGCGGCCCTTCCACGCACCCTGTGTCCTGTCGGGGTTGACGGGGTGAGCGGCAGCCCCACGGGCGGGTCCTGCTCGTCCCGGGGCCGGGGAGCCGGGTGGCGGGCACACGGCAGGGGAGAGTGCCAGGCGGAGGGGCTCAGCAGGGGCTCAGCGCCTCGGACCGCTCCCCAGAAGGTAGCAGAAGGCCCTGAGGCCTTGCGAGCCGGACGCGCGCTAAGCACCGCCGCGGTGTGGGCGGTGCTGCAACCCGTGTTCGGCGCGACAGGCGGCTGGTGAGCTTGGACAGCTCGCCCCGGGGCTCCCCGGGACTTGGTGGGGGCAGGGGTGCTCGGAGCGGGGGCTCTGCCTCCCGAACCCGCCAGTCGTGGTCCTTTGCCGCTGTCTGCCTGGGAAAGGGGAGTGGAGGGCACAGGGACCGCCCTGAGCGGGGGCCCGCACGGGAGCACGACGGCGCGGGAGCGCGGCTGGCCGGGCGGGCGGCCAGAACGGGGAGCGGTCCTGAGGGCGGCGCGCGGAGGCAGAGACCTGCGCAGGAGGAAGAGCGGAGAGGGTTGGGGGGGCGTGGGGAGCCTCCGGGGTTCGGGGCAGGGCGGAAGCCCTGGGAGCCGGTGTGCGAACAGAGGGACGCGCGAGCCTCTGGCCGCTTCTCACGTAGCCGCGGAAGGCTCTGAGGGTGACCGCTGCCCCGCGGACATCAGGCGGCGCTCTCGGGCCTGGAGTTAGCCCCTCACCCCCACCGTGAGTGTTCACACTGCAGTTACAGACAGCCCTGTTACAGGTCCCGGGGCAGCGACACCGCAGGGCGCACACTCCCCCTGCCCTCTGACCGCCACCCGGGCCCACTGAGACCCCGACCCCTCCCACAGGAGTGACCGCGGGCTGTAAGTGCCGCCTCACCGGGTCTAATCAGATGGGCGGTGGTCGGCCAGGCTCTCCACCCCTCCTGTGGCCGCGGCGCAGTCGGCCGGGCTTGGAAAGGCCTGGGGGGCTTCTGGCCTCCGTGTTTCAGGGCAGCATGCCGGGCCAGTAGGGTTCCTGGGACCTGCCGCCCTCTTCTTGAGGGGAACTTCCACTCTGGGCCAGTGTGCAAGGCCCCTTCAGTGAGCGGGTCCAGGCACCGTGCAGGGGCTGCGTCCCCCTTCCGTGTGGCACACGGGGTCCTTCGAGGAGCGGAGTCACTGGGCCAGGCCAGACCGGTGAGGAGCCTGCACTTCCGACCGTGGGAGCCCGGCAGCCTCTGCTCTGGGGCCCGCGTCCTCGTCACCGCCTGGAGGGCCTGCAGCAGCAGCCTCTCCTGCAAAGCAGCTGGGGAGGCCAGACTCCCGCCTGGAAGTAACCGGAAAGAAGGGCTGTCCCGGGAGAAGGGAGACGGGGCTGGAGGGCTGGCAGGGGGTGACCGGGGACACAGAGTCGGGGCGCAGAGTCCCCTGGGAAAGTGCAGATGGGACTGCTGCTGAGGAGCTCGGTGATGCGGGAGAGTCACAGGCAGAGAATAGTGCAGAAAGAGGAAAGTACCTGCAAAAGCTGGAGGGAATGGCATGGACCACCCGTCACCAGAGATCGTCACTGTGGCCGCGGGAGGCGTGCGGGCAGCACGGCGGGCTGAGTTCTCAGGGCCGCAGGGGCACCACTCGTAGGGTCTCTTGTTCAGAGACCCTGAATGACTGGACATGCAGGGGCACCCGGTGGACCCCCGTGAGCAGGGACCTCCCCTGAAAGGCAGACCTGAGGTAGGGGTGCTATTCTGGACACACACGTGGTAGCGGAGGCCGTAGGGGCTAACGGGGTGTCGGCACCGTGTCTCTCACGAGGAAGCCGGCTTAGCAGGTGAGGTGCCCAGTGGAGGCCCCAGCAGCACTTGAGGGCTTGGGCAAGAGAGGGTTGGTTTCTTTCTTAGGACAGATGCGATGTGAGCCATCATAAGGGCCACTGGTATGCACCCTCCACAGGGCTAGGTGGGCCTCAGGGACAAGCGCCCGGGCAGAAGTGACTCTAGAGGTGACGAGGGTCTAGTAGAAAAGCATCAGGAGGTTGTAGGTGAGGAGCAGAAAATGGAGAAGCAAGGTCTGCAGGGGCTGCGGGAGGGGCGTGCACACGGGGGCACCTCCTCCCGCCTGGGGCACCTGGCCTCCAGGCTGTCCCCTCGCAGGACCAGGCTGGGCTCGTGCCAGCTGCACAGATGGTGAGTTTACTCTCAGCTTGGAAAGCTCAGTCCCCTACAACCAGGGCGCAGGCACAAGCCAGAGCCTGGGTACAGGGTCTACACTGCCTCCAGCTGCTGGTACCTGGAACTGGTAGCCCTGTCTGGGCCCCGTTTCTGTATCTCAGGATGGGGACCATTGGCCCACCAGGGGTGGTGTAGTGGGGTGGGTAGGAGACAAGTTGGGATTATGTACAGGGGTGTGCGGGAGGGGTTGGAGACATTGGGATCACGTGGAGGGGTGCAGTGAGGGCAGGAGACAGGTTGGGATCACGTGCAGGGGTGTCGTGAGGGCGGTGGGACAGGTTGGGATCTCGTGGAGGGGTGCACTGAGAAGGGGCAGGAGACAGGTTGGGATTGCAAGGAGGGGCTGAGGGTCAAGGTCCATATGCCCCTCACACACACAGGGGCAGCTGGGGACGGGTCAGGAGAGATGAAAGTCCAGTTCGGTGGCCAGGACACGGAGGGACAGAAGTGTGGACAAGAGGAACAGCACGTCCTCTTCCACGGTGGCTCTGCTGTCAGGGGCACCATCGTGTCCGGGCCCTGCCCCTCACCTGGAGGGTGCCAGTGGACCACAGACGTGCAGCACCCTGCCGTCTTCTGTACCCCAACCCTGCTGAGCCGCCACCACTCACGCTCACAGGCCCGGACGCCTAGACACACAGGACGCTGAGGACGGAGCAGCTGTTCTGGGGCCCGACGTCCACGGGATGGAAAGTACGAGGTTACTAAGCCCTAACACACGCCCCCCCCAATGCTGTGCAGGGAAGGGTTCCCGAGGCCACAGCCAGGCCCCTCTTGGGACACCTTGGCACCCTGAGAGCCTTGCAGGCCATGGAGACAAGGCTGGATCGCAGCTTCCCGGGCCTGGGGTGGGGGGCACCCGGGGTCCCGGCGGAGCGAGAAAGGCAGGCCTTGGGGGGCTGCTCATAAGCACGTGCTCAGGCGCTCCTGCAGAAGGAGGCTGCCTGTCGCCTGTCTCGTTCTGGTCACTGCCGGGGCTTCCTGCTCTCGGGGTGCCGCCGCAGGCCAGAACATCGTCCAGTCTTGGCCGAAGCAGCCGGGCACACGACCGTGGACCCAGCCTCCATCGGGCCCCTTTGTTGTACTGCGCTCTGTACACCCAGAGTTCCCGGGAGCTGACAGGGTGTAGGGAACTCAGAGGGTACGCTGTGCCTGGTGTCCTACGGGTGAGAGGGAAGTGAGGGTCACGGCCCTGTCCCCACCACGCACCCCCACTGTCAGCTGCTTCCTCTCCCGTCACCACACGACGACAGCATGCCAACCACTTCACCCCTTTCTCACATCCTGCCACTAAGCAGTGTCCCGGGTCCGAGTCACCTGAGCTCAGGAGACCCCGGAAGGGGCCGCACCACATCCCACCCTAGAACATACCCCGCACCGGATGAGGCACCGCAGGACGACCTGAAGAGCTGGGGCTCCGCACCGTGACCGCCGCCCTCGGTGTCCCTGGCGCAGACGCAGCAGGGTTCACAGGAGGTAAGTGCATGCTTACTCTCCCAGCCTGGATGGTCTGTCAGCCTTGGGTTCTGGACACCCACTTTCCCAGGGGACACTGTGGCACAGAGCAGGAGACGGGTTAACTGCAGAGTTTCTATTTCTTTCAAATGTTTCCTGTTTTGATTTCAAAGAAAAAGAGAGACACGGGTGTAGGGGAAGGGAAGCCCAAGCGGGCTCTGTGCTGTCATCGCCGAGTCCATTGTGGGACTCGAACCCACAAACTGTGAGATCATGAGCTGAGTTGAAATCCAGAGTCAGACACCTACCGACTGAGCCACCAGGACCCGACTTTATATTTAAAGCCTGACCAGAGCTCCTTCTCCCCTCCCCAGCTTCACACACATTCTCTGCCCACCGGAGGGCCCCTTCTGGGAAACAACAGAGCCCAAGTCTCCATCCCGAATGTGCTCCCCCATCCTGAATATGCTCTTGGGGGAGTCCCAAGTCCCCGCCCCAAATGTGCTCCTGGGGGAGCCCCAGGTCCCAAGTCCTGTATGTGCTCCCGGGGCCTGAGCACCGCGGTGCACCTGCCTCTTGCAGTTCTCCCGGAAGGGTCGTGAGTGTGGAGGTGACCCTGCTTCAAGGTGGGAGTGGCTGGGCGGCTCTGGACCATGTGAGTCCCTCCCATACACCACTGACCGCCCGCTGGGGCCGGTAGGGTGTCCAGTGGGGCAGGCGCCCAAGCCACACGCCCCGAATGAAATCCTGGGAACACAGAGGAGACACTGCGCTCACTGGTCCCACACAGGCTGCACCCTTTCAGGTCTGCACCCCACAGCCCTGCACTGGACCAGCTCAGAGGCCTCACGAGCTCACGGTAACTTCTGTTTATTGCTAGTTTTAAACAGCTTCTTAAAGCAGGATTCAAATGCTTTTTACCCAAAAATTAAAAAAAAGAAAACGTCGACCATGTGCACCTGAGGCATCACAGCAGCAGCTGCCAGAGCTTTCCGGCTCTGCTGGGAGCGCAGCCAGTGCAGGGCAGTGGGGGAGCTCCGTATGCAGGGCCGGGTACCTCGGCAGGGGCCCCCCCGGGGCATCCGAGGCATGGGAGATGGGGGAGACCTTGCAGTGCACAGACGGAGCCCACAGCACACGTGCAGGTGTGCACCGACCATCTGTGTTACGTGCACCTCCGCTCAGCCTCACCGATGGGCTCTGACCCGAAAGTAAGGCACCATTCCGACGGCGGGTTTCCAGCCTGGCCCTTCCTATAGTGACACTGCAGCGAGGTGGGAGGTCCCGTCCTAGGGAGTTGGGTGACACCTGGATGCCCTCCCAGGGTGGCCAGCCTTCCGCGCAACAGGCAGGTGGGAACAATGCCTGAGCCTGCACTGGGCTACCTGTCTGGAGCAGGTGGGTCACCTTCTGGAAGGACCCCTGTGCTCGCTTCGGCAGCACGTATACGTTCTGGAAGGACCACTGCGCATCATGCCCACTTGTCTCCGGCTCCGCCTCAGCCTGGCCTTTGTGGACGTGGTGCAGAGCCACCAGAGTGCGCTCCAGAGTCGGTGCACTGGGCAGAGGATCTGGGATGGACCCCCACTTAGAGGGTCAACGCACATTTGACCGAGATAACAGTTCAGTGTGGGAAAACATGGTCCTTTACAGAAAGTGATGGACCAAGCGGACATCCACATGGCCACAAAGTAACACTGATCCTTGTTTCACACTGGACAATTCAAAGTGGTTCACATACATAATCATCGAATCAAAGTCAAACATACAGGAAGCATAGGGTAAACTACGCCCCACGTGTGTCTGGATGGGCACACACAATGCAGATACAAACTTGAAAAGGCCTTGATATGGAAGACACGCAGGACTATTACCACAATAACACAAACAAGCCCCCGTGATGAGGAAAACACTTGAAGACACATCCCAAAACATACACGGCCGCCCAATAAGCACACAGAGATGTTCCATATTATCAGTCGTCGGAGGAATCTGAACTGAAAGTGTGAGATCCCACTGAACACCCATGTGAATGACTCTAGTTAAAAAGCCAGACGTGCTGAGTGTCGGCAAAGCTTCGGAGCAGTGGGAACTCGCTTATGCTGCTCGTGGGAATTGGTACTAACACTTTGGAAAACTCCTGTCATCAGTTTCTTTTAAAAGTTAAGATACAGGTGGTGCCCAGGTGGCCCACGTGGTTAAGTGTCTGACTCTTGGTTTTGATTCAGGTCGTGACTGATGATCTGTGAGATCGGGCCCCACGTTGTGCTGACAGCAGAGATGACTGGGATTCTCGCTCTGCCCTGTCCTGCTTGTGCATGCTCACGTGTGTGTGCGTTCTCTCTCATAAAAAAAAAAAAAAAAACAGAACTGAAAAAAGAAACTGCACTAGCAATTCTACTTTTAGGTTTGCCTAAACAAATAAAATATAGGTGCACACACATTTTTATGTGAATACTTAGAGCAGTTTTATTCATAATAGCCAAAACGGGAAAAAAACACAAATATCAAACAACTTCTAATATATCATTACAGTGTAATATTACACGTCTATTAAAAATGGACTATTGACACACATAATATCCATGAATATGATATTTGTTATGTTGAGCAAAAGCCAAAACAAAAGAATATATGACTGGACATGTATGAAATTAATTCTGAAGATTAATCTTCAGTGACAGAAAACCGATCATTGTTTGTATGGTGGGTGTTGCGGATGATTGGGAAGGTCATGGGCAGGAGAGGGGGAGGGAGGTTGATTTTGTTGTGACAGAAATATTCTGTATTTTCTCTGTGGTTATATTTGTCAGATATCGGGGCACTTGGGTGTCTCAGTCAGTTGAGCATCTTCTCTTGGCCTGGCTCAGGTCATCATCACAGTTTCGGGAATTCAAGTCCCACATCGGGCTCTGTGCTGGCAGCATGGGGCCTACCTGGGATTCCCTGTCTCCCACTTTCTCAGTTCCTCCCCACCTGTTCTGTGTCTCTCTCATAATAAATATATTAAGCTTTAGGGGCGCCTGGGTGGCTTAGTCGGTTAAGCGTCCTGACTTTCGCTTAGGTCATGATCTCACGGTTCGTGGGTTCGAGCCCCGCGTCGGGCTCTGTGCTGACTGCCAGCTCAGAGCCTGGAGCCTGTTTCAGTCTGTGTCTCCCTCTCTCTCTGACCCTCCCCTGCTCACGCTGTCTCTCTCTCTCTCCTAGAAATAAAACATTTAAATAAATAAATAAATAAATAAATAAATAAATAAATAAATAAATAAATAAATATATTAAGCTTTAAAAAATAATTGGTCATCAAAGGCAGCAATTTCTTACTTGACACATCCCCAAAGGCAAGGGAATCAATAGCAAAAATGAACTATTGGGACCTCATCGAGATGAAAAGCTTCTGCACAGCAAAGGAGACAATCCATAAAACTAATAGTCAGCCGACGGAATGGGAAAAGATAGTTGCAAATGACATATCAGATAAAGCGCTAGTGTCCAAAATCTATAAGGAACTCACCAAACTCCACACCCGAAAAACAAACAACCCAGTGAAGAAATGGGCAGAAGACATGAACAGACACTTCTCCAAAGAGGACATCCAGATGGCCAACAGACACATGAAACGATGCTCAGCGTCCCTCCTCATCAGGGAAATACACATCAAAACCACACTGAGATACCATCTCACGCTGGTCAGAGTGGCTAAAATGAGCAAATCAGAGAACTCTAGATGCTGGTGAGGATGTGGAGAGACGGGCACCCTCCTACACTGTTGGTGGGAATGTAAGCTGGTGCAGGCCCTCTCGAAAACAGTGTGGAGGTTCCTCAAAAAATTAACAATCGAACTCCCCTGTGACCCAGCAATAGCACTACGAGGAATTTACCCAAGGGACACAGGAGTGCTGATGCATAGAGGCACATGTACCCCAATGTTCATAGCAGCACTCTCCACAATAGCTAAAACATGGAAAGAGCCTAAGTGTCCATCAACGGACGAATGGATCAAGAAGATGTGGTTCATCTATACGATGGAATACTACATGGCAGTTAGAAAGAATGAAGTCTGGCCATGTGTAGCAGCATGGATGGACCTTGAGGGTGTTATGCTGAGCGAGATAAGTCAGGCAGAGAAGGACAGATACCATATGTTTGCACGTATAGGTGGATTAGGAGGAACTTAATGGAGGACCGTGGGGGAGAAGAAGGGGAAAAATAGGGAGAGGGAGGGAGGCAAACCATGAGACTCTTGAATGCTGAGAACAAACTGAGGACTAGTGGGGGTGAGGGAGAGGGGTGATGGGCATGGAGGAGGGCACTTGTGAGGATGAGCACTGGAGGTTATATGGAAACCAACTTGACAATAAACTATTTTTTAAAATAAAAAATAAATAAATAAAATACAACAATGAAATTAAAAATATTTGCAAAAAAAATTGGTCAGATATCAAAACTAGACCCTTAAATTAAGAATGTTGTATTAGATTATGATGTAAGTAGATTATGGTTCAAACAAGTTCTTTTTTCCTTTTTAATTTTTTTCTGTTTATTTTTGAGAGAGAGAGACAGAGGCAGAGTGTCAATGGGGGAAGAGAGAGTGGGAGACACAGAATCCAAAGCAGGCTCCAGGCTCTGAGCTGTCAGCACAGAGCCCGACGTGGGGCTCAAACCCACAAACCATGAGATCATGACCTGAGCTGCAGTCAGATGTTCAACTGACTGAGCCACCCAGGAGCTCCCAGGTTCTTTTCTAAGTAGAGACTTAAGAGCCCCCAAAAAACCCTCAATTTATGGCCAGTTAAGTCTGACAATTTACATCATACAAATATTTACTTAAAACAGATCAAAGACCTACATTTCAGAATTACAGCTACAAAACTGTTAGAAGAAAGCATAGGAAAGCTCTTCATGACTTTGGATTGGGCAGCTTTCTTAACTATGGCACCAAACGCATACACAGCCAAAGGAAAAATAGATTGAACTTAACAAAATTAAATACTTTGCTACAAAGGACACAATCAAGAGATTTAAACAATCCAAAGAGCAGCACTGGCAGGCTCAGTTAGGGGAGCAGGTGACTCTTGATCTTGGGTTACGAGTTTGAGCCCCACGTTGGGTGTAGAAACTACTTAAGAATAAAATCTTGGGGAGCCTGGGTCATTCAGTCGATTAAGCATCCGACTCTTGATTTCGGCTCAGGTCATGATCTCTCTGTTTGTAACTTTGAGCCCCACACAGGGCTCTCT